>JAOTOM010003110.1:0-135279 GCA_034440615.1 Ashinkailepas kermadecensis | reverse complement strand
TTGGCGCTTGGTACGGCCCGTGCTGCGGACGAGGGTGACCGTCTGCAGGTCGCCACAAAACGCTGCCACGCTCTCGCCGGCCATGGCCGCCACGTCGCGCACCGGCTGCACGATGAAGGTGTCCTCCAGCACTTGGCGGAACAGCGGGTCGTCGGTGCCGACCGATGACGTCACCGGAGTACGGAGCAGCACGCAGTGGCCGTGCAGGCCGCTGCCCTTGGTGGCGACGAAGCCGGTGGTGGAGTCCTGCAGCCACTGGGTGACGTAGTTGCCGGCCAGCGAGATGCGCTGCGCGGTGTCCAGCAGCAGCTCAGAGGGAACTCGCACTTCTGCGCGCCAAACAAAAACACATGAGACGTGCATGCGTGACGTTTTGCATAGCTGGTGTAGTGCCCTAACACGACTAATAGATACTGAACCAGCACCACGACCCACTCGCCACCAGCAATTGATCATTCAAGCACTGCTTCGTAAATTATACCTCTCCCTCTAAGCCCTCCAACCGGCGATGGTGCCCCACAGAGTAATATGAATACATTTGCCCTTCTAGAAAGACCAACACGAAGTGTTCTCCATCCATCCCATCCGAAGAAAAATGCAACAAAAAACCGTGCGTTGCAATGGAATCAGACCGAATGGCCAGCCCAGAGACATTCAAGCGTGCCATCACGACCACCTATTTCCATGAGACAACACCGTTAGCATGACGAAAGAGGTCGAGGAATCTGGTTCCTGGCTTTGGTATCTCGTAATAAGAGGCGCAAAATCCATCTATGCCAAGGGTGTGGGAGGCAAGGCTCATTATATCGATGTAAATGAAAAACAATTGATGATGTGCAGAAAACCCTGTGTACCGTTATCTGTAGACAGTGCAAGTCACCACGTGACCCTGTATGGTGTTCTCCGTAGACAGTGCAAGTCACCACGTGACTCTGTGTGGTGTTATCCGTAGACAGTGCAGGCCATCACGTGATCGTGTGCAGTTTTCTCCATAGATTGTACAAGTCACCACGTGACCGGACGTCAATATTTCCCGATAAAGCGGTTGGCTGACGGTGAGCTAATGTCATATCTATAGCCTAACCAGAACATTGGTTGACATGACAAGTCGATTTAAATGTTTTCCGTGAACTTGAAAGCTTTGCGTTTCATCATTCCCCGTGCACAAATCATAACAAGGACGTGCTCGAAAGATTCCACACCGCATATTTCGGTATCTTCGGAAAGTAACTGTGCGCGTCGTACTATGGTTCCATTCACAGTTCAAGGTTTAGATGGGATCAGATTGCTGCATTACTTTGAGATACTTATGTGACAGTTCATGATAAAGAGCTACTCATAAGTCGAAAAAAGTCATCCGAAGGCTCGCTTAATGGCATCAAGTGACCTTCAAAAAGCCGATGACTTACATAAGAAAGTTACCTGAGCTGCCCAACAACCAACCACATCGAATGTCGCCCACTTGCGATCAATAAGTGACGTGAAAGATAGTACCATAATAGTCAACTAGAGTAGCGTACTAAATACAGTAGTGACCTCTGAAAAGACATATCGACCATGCGGCGTGTCACATCAGAAATTAGGACGAATGAACGAACTGATTACATTTTTTACTCACCGTCGACGACAAGACCTCGTCCCCTAGTTCATTTCGTGTGCAACAGCTCATGTGAACCATGCATGCGTATGCACACTTGTGTGTTATTTTGTTGTTGTTTTTAGTTGCAATACACGTGCTAGGTGACCTTCCTCGGGTAATTGTGTTTATAGCAATTTGCATTTCCGGACCGTTCGCCGATCGCCACCGATGTAGCGAGGGTGTGGCCTTGGCAACTATCTATCGCGAAACGTGGTGTTTAATGACATTTTATTTAATTTGATTTCATTTCATATTATTCATAATTTAATTCCATCATTTCATTTGATTTTGATTCGCGAAACATATTTGAATGACAATAAAAGCACAGCGACTTGCATTCGTAGCGCACACAACTTACCGTTGAACTGCTCCAGATCGTGGCTGGAGACAGGCCCAGTGAGACAGAGGACCGCGGCCACGATTGTGATTAGCTGAAGAGGTCCCATCTTGATGAAGAGCTTGCAAGGCCTGTAACACACAGCCGGTCTTGTGCGGTATATATACTGCTGACCGGTTCCAGTCAACCACAGCAAACTTTCCAGATTCGGCCGGAATTGCAGCACAGAAAAACTGTGGGGCTTACTGGAGGTGACCTCTGGTGCTTTGCAGGGTGGGCTGAGTCGTGTTGACTGCCGTGTGAAGGGTTGTAGGCAACACCTGGCCCTTCGGTGGCTGTCCGAGTCGTGTGGACTGCCGTGGGAATAGTTGTAGGCAACACCTGGCCCTTCGGTGTCTGGCTGTCGGACCAGCTTAAGCCCTGGCGTCCTAACACAAGGATGTTGCATTTCAGTAAATTGCATGAGTTTATGTGAGCTCGGAGGTGTATTTGTTCCCTTGGCTTGTGATGGTGAACAACTGCTTTGATCCCAGCATCTGATCACTGCATGTGAGGCAAAAGGAGCTACTTGTTACATATCATCGCTACCAGGTGTGAACTAAAGGACACTTCTGCTCATCACGGGCGCCGTACGTTAATAGTCGCACCCCTGACAATGCGAGTCTCAGATATTACCGAATTTAAAGGATGTTCTGTAAATGTGAGGGATCCATCTGGTAGACTATTCTGTGTCACATTCCATCTATCTGGGCCATGAATTACGTTCCAGAAACAAGACATTACACGTATGCTGCACAGCACAAGCTTTGTTACCATATACTGAGCGACGGCAAACCGACTTGTATCTCGGCAACTATATGAAATATTAGGGGTAGATTTTCTACAACGAATCTCACTGAACACTTTGGCGTCATTGTGTGGTTAGTTCATGTTTTACGCTCTCATAGCTTTTGTGCAATTTCGTGAAGCATGCATCTCTGCTTCGCCGTCATCTCCCCAGTCGTTCTCTCCTGAGTGCGTGCCTGCCTGGCTCCGCCCACCTGCGGGGTTCTTCATTTGGTGTGGTGTCCTGTGTAGAGGCTATCACGCAATCTGATCCGGTCGTGTTTTCGATAGTTAACTTATCATTCTGTTGACATAAATGTCACATTCGAATACTTGTATGTTAAGTGAAGAAAATGTTGGCTCGTGTTTATGCAATGCACATTGGCCTGAATCGTGCAGAGCCTAATTTAGATCGGCATTGATGATTGTCGGCTTAAGTTCGACTTAAGCCAACATGATCGGTTCCAGCTGATAACGTTGTCGGATTTGAATTTCAGGCGGCTTGATTTTCCTCGTGCTTTCCTGGGTTTTCCCGTGAAATGTGTTGAAGTATTCTGTATTCGGCAGCGTCACGTGTGCCGCCATCTTTCCGTTTCCAGTGCTGGTGAATTGGTGTCCACCGCGTTGCCTTGCCAACCATTGGTGGTGATAGTCACTGAAAGCTCTCTTGATTGCTAATTTGATACGGTTATGTTTGATTATGAATTGTATTCTTTCCAACTGGCCTTGCTGCTTTGTGGTGGGCTCAATTGATCGAATAAGCTTCGGTATTTAGGATATTACAGTTTGCGTATCGTCCGCGCCGAAGTATCAGCGATTTCCTTTGCAAAGTTTATAATAGGAAGTTTATAATACAGTTTACAGCAAAGTTTATAATACAGGTGATCACTGTCACTTTGTCCCTTCTTCCATGCTCAGCAAGCGAATCAAATGGGGGAAGTATTATGAAATTCTGATGGTACTCCCCACAACTCTGGCTGTGTTTTGGAAAGAGGTTAACCAATCCCGTTCGGTACGACCCTCGCCAGGTACATCTCACTTTTCAGCTGCCATATCTATATATATATATATATTTATATATATATATATATATATATATATATATATATATATATATAAGCATTATATGTATATGTAACTAAGCACACCATGGTACCAGACTGCATGATAATCTCGAAATCAGACCTGGGACCGCAAAAACCGACAAGGCCGACATCTATAACATCTCGGGGGATCTTTTTATGTCCCCCTTAATGTTTTCCGTGGATAATGAAGCGAAAAAACTGCGCTCAGCAGCGCACCGAAAATTAGCATACCTTTTCCTACATCAATTTGACATGTGTGATAATCTTGAGATTAGGTCACTCACGTTCACTTAGATAATCAATGTTATGTGAAGTCGCGTAAAAAAATGCTGAACGAGTCGTCACGCTTTAACGGGTAAAAATATTTGAATTAAACTTTCAGTGTTTACCTATCCTTAGTGACGCAAATACGCACCGGAGGAGTTTTACATATTTTTCCTCAAGACATTTTGTGTTGCATGTTTGCCTATTCGGGCTAAAATCGAAGATTCTGGCTATGGTAAGCAATTTGTATGAGGCTAAGCTTACTTAAAGCAACATTTCTCGTTGTGTTCTATTCATTGGAACGAACAAAAATTCGAAAACTAAAAATATTCCAAGTTAACAGAATAGCACTTTTATTTTTTGATGGGCGAACATTCTGGTTTTATGGTCCATTTCACCTCCCTTGTCTGCTTCCAAGTAATGTTTGTGGTTAGGATCTTCCCCAAAATGAACTACCCAAAGCCAATAACATGACGTCAAACGTGACCACATAAACCCCCATAGTGACGTCACTTTTTGAGAAGATGAAATGTTCGGAGTGATGTCTAGACCTACTCGTCGAGCCCTCTCCGAATAAAACTCCTTCGGTTTAGTGCGACGCTTAATTTGGAGATTAGAGGCGGTACACAATCCTCACACCCCCCAGCAAGACAGCGTGTGAGTGTCTGACCGGAATGGCGGGAAGGGTTAAAAGAAGTGCGGGGCACGACTACACCCATTTTCGAAAGCGAAACGGCCTCTCAAAAACACCATGGGTACACAAAAAGCAACAACGCCCTAAAAGCCCCGGATCGCAAAAATAAGACGTGGACATCAGAAAATGCGCCTAGACATTAACGCGCAGCTGCAGAAGAAAAACAAAACTAGGAACTAAGAAGAACACAGAACCAGTGCAGCGACTCGTTTAGGTAGCCAATCTGGGAGCACATAAACAGAAAGGCGAAGTACATCAAAACTCGTTGTGCTGTTCGCATTTCTTTTGGACCAGAAGATGTGGGAAGAAGAGAAATGTGCTTCGAAATAAAGTCAGCAAATTTACCCAGTGAAGCCCATGCGAAGCATGCCCTGACGTCAAACTGGGCACAAGACCATCATATGGCAGTAATTAGCAATGTCCAGGGAATTAGCCAAAGCCGCAGAACGGCACGAAGTGTGGCGAACGGCCCGAATGCATAAGTCGGTTGTACATGTGCACGAACA
The DNA here is from genome assembly GCA_034440615.1 of Ashinkailepas kermadecensis. Taxonomy (NCBI): domain Eukaryota; kingdom Metazoa; phylum Arthropoda; class Thecostraca; family Neolepadidae; genus Ashinkailepas; species Ashinkailepas kermadecensis. The sequence continues at coordinate 129,929 of JAOTOM010003110.1, read as the reverse complement.
GTGACGTAGTAGCGGTATAGTTATATATTGAAAAGTACAGTTCTGAATTTTTTTACATTTTAAGGTGATTTGTGCAGGTGCAATTAGAGCAGTGCAAGAAGTCCTATGAAGGAATACCGGAACCCCTTTGAATTGGCAGGAGGTGGTTGAAATTCGGTGCCTCAGAAACGATAATGGCAGGTTGGGTCACTTCAGCAGAAAAAAGTATGTTGTGGCTAATGATTTAAATACAATATATAATGTACCCTTTGAAAACAAATAAAATTGTCCTTAATACCTTGTTCAAATCCACAAAGTACAAGAAAACAACGAAATTAAATCTCTTTAATCGTGCCAGGAAATAAGAAATGTGTGCTAGATATATTTTCAAAATACAGCTACTAACTTTATCCTCCTACTATCTACATCAACAACGTAGAATATCATCTGACCAATCTCACCATAAAAGTATTTCACTATTAAATCTACCCATAACCATTGGCTCGAGATACATAAAGCTGCCTCGATTTATCGCATCGAACGCTAAAACATGGTCAATTTAGGATCCCTATTTCCTGAGTCCGTGCAGAGCCGGAAGCCGCGGCTGACTGCTACTAGGTGGCAGCAGCGGCGCCGGAACCCCCGTGCACCGAACGGCAGCAGAACTGCGTCGTCGCCGCGACTGGGAGGCCACCATGCGGCAAAACGGCAAACTCGGCCGTCGGCGGGGAGGGGTCCGGGAAGGACACGCTCCGTGCTCGAGCTGCCACTGGCCCAGTCGCAGCACTGCGCCATTTGCTCCGCTGACAGCAGCTGTAAACGCGCCACCTGATTCAACAAAACTGCCACCTGATCAACAAGACAGCTGCCACCTGATCTGAATCCAACAAGACTGCCACCAATGCAGCTGTCCAAACCACCTTCTGAGGGAATTTCCAAGACATTTTTCCCAGGTTCAATTCCAAGTGTCATTTTCCAAGGTCCAGGAGCTGGCTGAAGCTTCTCACGAGTCTGAAACGAGAGAGCCACACGTCAGTTGGAGCGGCCAAACTTGATTTGCGTTTGGTTTTATGCACGTTGTGTTTCATTGGGTATATCGCACGAGGTCTTGTACATTGCAGACAGTTGATTTGTGCCGCGAGCTTTACTATTGACAGTGAAAGTGTGACACGTCGTTTATTGTACCTCTGGAATGCAAATACTAGTGATATGCCGCACCATGACATACCATACGATCAACAATAGGTGACTATGCCTTCACAAACGGTACCACCACTGAATAACCCGAGTTACACGAGTTAAACGAGTTACACGAGTTACACACAGCACACCCGTGCACCAAGTGTCCAGCTGTTGTCTCCCTGGTGCTCGTCTCGTGGGCATATTCACTTCCACCTACATGCAGGCGCGGAGTACAGGCTACTACATCGATTGTCATGTTGGGGGAGAGGTGGTGCATTGTGCTTTGTTGGTGATAACGGGCGAGTGGTTACATATAACACCCTGGAACACACAGTCACCTGAGACGAAGAGCTATAGCATTGTTCGTAAATGTTGATGTGAATCCCGCTCAAGCACCATCCCGATTCCCCGCAACACAAAACGTCCGCCGGTCCTCTTCTTGACCATCTTGACCACAACAAGTGACCTCAAATTAGTTTGCTTTTCATGGCTTGTTTGCCTCGCGATCATTTGGCGCGAGGAATTGGACAAGCTATGCGGCCTACGGCCTGCACAGCCTATAGAGCCAGCTGCACCGCAAACGCCTACATAGATGTTTGTTCCGTAAAATGTCACACGGCTACCCATACAGCAAAAGCCTACACAGGTAACTGCATTAGTTATAGTACAGTACAAGAATAGGAAGACCGTTACAGGAATATTATCCGAATGGCAGCAAAAGGAAGGTAAGCAAATGGGCGAAGCCGGCTCCGGACTTTTCTGCGAGTGATTCAGCTTTTCTGGTGGAGGCGGCAACGTAGCAGGCTGTCAGCCAACACGGCCCTAGGAATCGCCTGGCGCATGCGGTGGTTCAGAGCAAAGTGCAGGGCGAATTCGCTTCCGGTGCGCGCGATACCCCCAGCTGTAGCCAGCTGACAGCCAGCTGCTGCCCAAATCGCGTGAGCTAACCTGCTTACGCTCACGCGAAGTATTAGCTTGTTATCTCTGTTGACACAGTGAAGCTCCTGTGATCGTGTCAGTGATCATAGTGTCAAGCGCTACAACTGAGTTTATATGATGCATTCACAGCAAAGTTTGCCTAGCACCACTTGTTTGCACCTTCATCTGAAAATACTTTAACCGTTTTCGAATTACACGAGTGACGTTAATTAAATTACAATACAGATATTGGCGCGTGACAATGACATCACATGGGTAATGCGCAGCGCGATCCCTCTCTCGCCGAGGTGTGGGGGGGGAGTGCTGCGTCTTGTTCATGCCTCGAGCAGGTCCATATCCTCATGCTTCAGCACGTCCGTACGCTCACGCTCCAGCACGTCCGTACGCTCACGCTCCAGCACGTCCGTATCCTTCAATCGAATACGAAGTTGCGGACTCGTCCCCTTTCTCCTACGTTTTGTCCTCACCACCAACATGCGAGGCGCTTAACACGATGATCACTGACACGATCACAGGAGCTTCACTGTGTCAACAGAGATAACAAGCTAATACTTCGCGTTAGCGTAAGCAGGTTAGCTCACGCGATTTGGGAAGCAGCTGGATGTCAGATGGCTACAGCTGGGAATATCGCGCACACCGGAAGCGAATTCGCCCCCCACTTTGCTCTGAACCACCGCATGCGCCAGACGATCCCTAGGGCCCTGCTGGCTAACAGCTTGCTACGTTGTCGGTTCCACTAGACGATACCTAGGGCCGTGTTGGCTGACAGCCTGCTACGTTGGCGGTCCCACCAGACGATTCCTAGGGCAGTGTTGGGTAACAGCCTGCTACGTTGGTGGTTGCACCAGACGATTCCTATGGCCGTGTTGGCTAACAGCCTGCTACGTTGGTGGTCACACCAGACGATTCCTAAGGCCGTGTTGGCTGACAGCCTGCTACGTTGGCGCCTCCACCAGAAAAGCTGAATCACTCGCACAAAAGTCCGGAGCCGGCTTCGCCCATTTGCTAACCTTCCCTTTGCTGCCATTCGGATAATATTCCTGTAACGGTCTTCCTATTCTTTTACTGTACTATAACTAATGCAGTTAGCTGTGTAGGCGTTTGCTGTATGGGTAGCCGTGTGACATTTTACGGAACAGACATCTATGTAGGCGTTTGCGGTGCAGCTAGCTCTACAGGCTGTGCAGGCCGTAGGCCGCATAGCTTGTCCAATTCCTCGCGCCAAATGATCGCGAGGCAAAACAAGCCATGAAAAGCAAACTAATTTGAGGTCACTTGTTGTGGTCAAGATGGTCAAGAAGAGGACCGGCGGACGTTTTGTGTTGCGGGGAATCGGGATGGTGCTTGAGCGGGATTCACATCAACATTTACGAACAATGCTATAGTTCTTCGTCTCAGGTGACTGTGTGTTCCAGGGTGTTATATGTAACCACTCGCCCGTTATCACCAACAAAGCACAATGCACCACTTCTCCCCCAACATGACAATCGATGTAGTAGCCTGTACTCCGCGCCTGCATGTAGGTGGAAGTGAATAAGTCCACGAGACGAGCACCAGGGAGACAACAGCTGGACACTTGGTGCACGGGTGTGCTGTGTGTAACTCGTGTAACTCGTTTAACTCGTGTAACTCGGGTTATTCAGTGGTGGTACCGTTTGTGAAAGCATAGTCACCTATTGTTGATCGTATGGTATGTCATGGTGCGGCATATCACTAGTATTTGCATTCCAGAGGTACAATAAACGACGTGTCACACTTTCACTGTCAATGGTAAAGCTCGCTGCACAAATCAACTGTCTGCAATGTACAAGACCTCGTGCGATATACCCGATGAAACACAACGTGCATAAAACCAAACGCAAATCAAGTTTGGCCGCTCCAACTGACGTGTGGCTCTCTCGTTTCAGACTCGTGAGAAGCTTCAGCCAGCTCAGTTAAACTCAGCTACGACTGTGACCGGCGACATCGCTTCTCGACCACTGTTGGCAAATCGCAGTACGTGAGACTGTCAGACTGTCAGACTGTCAGACTGTCAGATTGGCAGACTGTCAGACCTTCAGAATATCAGAATATCAAACTGTCTGACTGTCTGGCTATCATAATGTCAGACTGCTAGTCTGTCAGACTGTTTTACTCTTTGACTGACTATCAGTCTGTCAGTGTATCAGACTGTTTGACTCTTTAATTGTTTGAAAGTCAGATTGTCTGACCATCATAATGCCATACTGTCAGACTGTTTGACTGTTTGACTGTCAGACTGTTTGACTGTCAGACTGTCTCACTTTTTGGCTATCAGACTGTCAGACTATCAGACTATCAGACTGTCGGACTGCCAGACTGTCCGACTGCCAGACTACGAGACGTGCCGACGTGGCACCGTTCGTCCGTCGACGCAGTTCGAGAAAGCTCCGTCGGGTGGTGTTCGAGCCAAAGTGCAGCCTCGCACCGACGCTCTGTACGCGTGGTGGTGCTTTCAAGTGCTGTGACGTCACTCCCTGATGGCCTGTCACACACTGGACGAGATTCGGTTGGTACGGCCCACATTGCGATTGGCGGAGCACTGGAACGAAGCCGAATACGCAACGCCGAAAAACATTCGCCGGCTGCATACTGCTGTAAGAGCTCGCGCACCCCGCACGAGATTGCGCACTGGTGTGAAAGCATACAGCAGGGCACAGTTTGTGCACCACCTGTGTTGATGTGCAGTGTTTGATGATGAAGTGCTCAACGCTCTAATCGACAATCTACCAATGATTGGGAATGTGCGATACCCGTGGATGCGGTTTTACATTGCTGATATTGACTCTCGTCTTTCTCGCGGCGCTGCCCTCTAGCTCGGACGGTGGAGATCAACGTACCGTGCACGGATGCGTGGATACGTGTATACGTGGATACGTGGATACATGGATACGTGGATACGTGGATACGTGGATACGTGGGCAAGTCGTGCATGTCCCTGTGGGGCACTATAACTGGTGCTACTTAAGAAGGGCGCGTGTGTGCGGGTACGCATGGTAGCCTTGAACGTTCAGGTGGTGCAAGAAAGCAGCGCCGAGGACTGTTCCCTGAGCAACTCGTGTGTTATGCGGCCTGTGGCTTCCCTGACCATGTAATCCAACCAGTGTTCTTGTGGCCAGCGCTTCTCACAACATTTGCTAACGAATCTGAATACATGCTTGACATGCAGAGATGGACGTTGCAGTGATCGGGTTATCGCATGTGGCTGGATGTCCTCGTCCTGTAAGAAATTCTTCACGGATAGAAGTGAAGGAGGATTGTGATGAAATGTATCAACTGGATAGATTCTTGGTAAAATTGTCGATATTTTTGGATAGGATTCCTGCATTATCTCTAGAAACTATAATTCGGGGGTTGCAATCGTCCAGGGGCGCAATTTATGCGGAGGAAAGCCACTGATGGAGGGGGAGGAGGTGCAGGAGGAGGTGCAATTTTTTTTTTTTTTAATCTCGAGGTATGCTGATGTTCATTGAGAGAGGTGCCATTTGCTGCAAAAATTGAGGGAAGTGGGGGGAATCGAATCATTCCCAAGATTCGCATTACGCAGAGTTATACCTTGTTGTTTAAGTCAGTTGGTCCTGCCAACTGAGTACGGGAAGGATACCAACTAGGCGCCACATTTTATTATTGTTTTCTTATGCGTTCATTTTCCTTCATGATAAGTGGTATGATATGTGGCCACGCGATAATGGCATGACCGTTCGACTTATTAAACGGGCCCCAACCGGGCCCCAAATGGCGCTTGGACGCTATTATGCTCTCAAAGTAGATATGTTGATTACGTACCGCAATTTTGCATGACACTATTTTAATGTTTTATCTGATTCTTCGGCGGATACTGCAACAAACAAATTAATATCACATGACATGATTGACCTGCTATTATACCGTCGAAACAATGACGTTGAAATGACCAGTTTCGGATTGTGCGAGATCCTAATTGCCCATATTGGGCATGAGGTTTGCAATATAGGTTTGCACAGGTCATGTACGTGGCGACGGGATGTGGCAAGTTGAGAGGTACCCGTATCATTCATGAGTGATGAACTTTTCAGAATGTTCGGTGCGGGCGATCAGTCACAATGCTGCCAGGATCAAAATGCACTTTCGAAAGTTCTAATCGAAGCAATATTGGTTTCCCGAATGTTGGTTGGTTGCATTCCCAGCTCCGATGTTCGCCTCAACATACTAGACAGAAACATTGCCTTGATTCAGATATACTCTCGTTTATTGAGCCTTCTTACGTCAGTTAATAGTGGGATAGTCATAAGTGCCAAGGACCTGATATCATGGATCCAAAAAACTCCATGATACCGAAGTTGAAAGGAATTCCATGTCAAACCATGAACGGAAACAGACCAAAATAACGCGGAGATTTCCTAGAAACCAAAGATCAATACAACAACAAAGGGCATAAGTAGCTGGCTATCATCCAAGCCAGTTGTAGTCAAATTGCTATTATTTGTGCACTTGAACACGCATGTGCATACACCATTCACACCGACATTTGTACGGAAGCAGCTCTGTTGGCGCTTGGTACGGCCCATGCGTGCGGGCGAGGGTGACCGTCTGCAGGTCGCCACAAAACGCTGCCACGCTCTCGCCGGCCATGGCCGCCACGTCGCGCACCGTCTGCACGATGAAGGTGTCCTCCAGCACTGTGAGTGTGTTATTCATGTGAGTCATGCATGCGTGTGTACACTGGTGTTTTTTTTCTTGTTGTTGTTTTTCACAATACACATTTGATGGTGAGATTCGTGGTGTTATTGAGTCTGTAGCATTCGCATTTCCGAATCGTTTGCCGATCCCCAAATATTGGCGAGTGTGTGTAGGTGAATGACCTAATGTCGCAACGTCGTAATACAGCTTCACAATTCTTCTAACCAGAAGTATTTCCTGGACAGTGAACAACACTTTCAATTATCGCCTACAATCACGAATTACAGCGAGGAACTACGGGGTGTTCCGGTCATTCAAAAGTTATGTATGAATGCTCACTTCTTCGTTCACACAACCAGTAAAATCCAGTGTGGTTTATGGCATCCTAGTCAAACATTTAAAGAATACATCGATAGGGAACTAATACGGACATCGATGGCAGCGCCTCCGGTGGCTGTTATTGGTACTATTAACGCATGCTCAAATGTTATGCATTTTGTTGTTTATTTGTGCCATACTTTCAGTGCTTAACGAATGGAGAAATTGCCTTAGATCCGTTATCGTCCATTACAATCCACTGCGAACTTAATATTGATACATTAGACACTTTGCAGCATAAAACGGGCCTGTGCAGTTCGTACAATGGAACTACCGGTCTCTTTGCGAGCCTACGTTAAAACCACGCCGTGACTCATGAAATGTCCACTTCGGATCGTGTTGCAGAGACCCCAGAGAGTAAGCAACAGAAAAAAAAACCGTTAAAAAAATTGGACCCCGGGTTTTCAGGTTTTAAAATGTTTTCACATGCTTTAAAAAATAAGTGAAATTTACAAAGCTACATTGTTTATGAAAAATTGGTAGATGGTTCGAAATTTGTCCACCCCAGATACAAATCTGCATTTAATTGGGAACATGTCGGAACAATTTTTTGTTAGCTTCGGAAATAATTAGGCTCGGGTTTTTTTTTTGGTTTAATATCCACCGATTCCCAATATTATGCACTGCCATCGGGGGCTGGCACTGTCCTTCTAATGGACTGAGATAAAAGTTCGAAGCATTTAGGTTCTACCAATGAATCGTCATTAGTTTAGTACGTACATAATTCAGCCTTGGGGTCACATCAGGAAATGTCTCAACCCTCCCCGTCTTTCCGGTCTTATCCTCATACCCCGGTCTCGAGGGGGTCGATGAGACCCCCTCGTCTAATCTCCAAACTAAGCATCGCACGAAAACGAAAGAGGTGTCATCGGAAAGCGCTCGACGAGTAGGGCTAGACACCCCCTAAAAAAAAAAAAATCCCCAAAAAGTGACGTCCTAGGGCTAGGCTTTTTATGACTTACATCGTGTTTTTGGCTCTGGGGAGTTCATTTTGAGGGAGATTTGAAGAACTAAAGGTTATTTGGAATCAGAAAAGGAAAGCGAAATCAATGAGGGCCATACAATTTTTGGTTGCCAAAAATTCAATAAAATGTTTGTTTTTTTATTTCACAATGTTGAGTTATCAGATGTTCTTTAATTTTCCTTTTCTAATGGGTAGAGCGGACCAAAAAACATTGGTCGAAGGCAACTTGCTCCAATAAAAAATGCTTAATTTAGCCAGAATCTTCGATTTTAACTCAAATGGGCAAATATGCAAAACTAATAAGTAATCAAAAACGGAAAAAATCCTCTAGTGCGTCTTGTTGCGCCCATAAATATAAGCAAATGCTGAAAGTTTCATTAAAATATCTTTGTCCGTTAAGGCGTAACGACTGGTTGAACTTTTTGGAGGTGACCTCTCTCTGAAGATAAAGTTGGACCGCCTTGAAACCTGCTGGATTTAGTGTCAGCACGCTGCAGGTTCAATAATTTGCACGTAAATAACTGATATGACTTGATACGGGGGCAATATAACTTGTGTTGCCCTATTTACGATGTCATTGCTTATCACGCAGATTTTTGGGCCGACTTCAATTTGTGTACGGTATGGTCAATTATCTTTCGAACATGACCTGTACAAAGGACTGGTGACTGTCAGATCATGTCAAATATACACTCGATGCACCATTTCTTCAACGAATTGGCACATGAAGTGTAATGATCTTGGGGGATGCAAGATCGCTATTCTAGGGCGGCATGCATCATTTTGCACGTAGAAAAAACTTACGCCGTACATTTCGGTATGTATTGATGTAGCGTCATGCACATATGATTATACATGACACCATAAATGAGACACGATGAAATTGGAAACGCACAACGTGGCAGAAACATACAAAGCGCGTCAATAGCGTCACATCAGCTGCGCTGCTGATCACCACTGTAATGAGCCCTGTTCCTTGGTCGTGCACACAGTCACTCCACAACGACCTACGATCCACTCCACAAGACACTAGGCTTTGCTGGGTGTTCAGCGGTAGGTCTTACTGCGGGGCCGACGGCGAGTCTTGCTGCGGGACCGGCGGCGAATCTTCCTGCGGGGCCGACCGCGAGTCTTGCTGCGGGGCTGGCGGCGAATCTTGCTGCGGGGCCGGCAGCAGTCCTTGCTGCAGGGAAGGCGGCAGCAGGCAGTGCTGTGGGTGCTGCCGAGCTGGCGACAGATCTTGCTGCGGAGCCAGTGGCTGTAGACATTCTTGCAGGGGATCGGCGGCAGGTGCTGCTGAGAGATCGGTGGCAGGTGTTGCTGCGGAGTCAACAGCAGGTCTAGGTGCGGGTGCTGCGAGACCAGCGCAGTGGTTCTTGCTGTAAGGCCGATGGCAGATTCTGCTGCGGGGACAGCGGTAGGCCTTGCTGATGGGCCGGCTGCGGGTCTTGCTGCGGGGCCGGCGGCAGCAGTCTGCTGCGGGCAGGCCTTGCCGTGAGGCCGGCTGCAGGTCGTGCTGCGGGGCCAGCGGCAGCAGTCCTTGCTGCGGGGCAGACGGCAGGAGTCCGTGCTGAAGGAAGCTAACGGACCGGTGACAGATCTTGCTGCGGAGCCAGTGGCTGTAAAATATTCTTGCGGGACAGGGCGGAGTGCTGATGAAAGGTCTGTGGCAGGTGCTGTCTCGGGGCCAGCAGCAAGTCTGGCTGCGGAGCTGCGAGACCCACAGTAGCAGTCCTTGCTGCAAAGCCGTTGGCAGGTCTTGCAGCGGGGCAGGCGGTAGCGGTTCTTGCTGCGGGGCCGGCGGCAGATCCTGCCACGAGGCCGACGGCGTGTCTTGCTGCGGGGCCAGCGACAGAAGCTGCGGGGCCGGCGGCAGGTCAACGCTGCGGGGCCGGCAGCAAGCCGTGTTGCGGGCAGGCGGCAGCAGTCCTTTTGGCTGGGTCAGCGGCAGGTTCTGCTGCTGGGGCGGCGACACTCCCCGCAGCTCTCGATAAGGTAAGGCTGCCATCACTGTCTGGTGAAGGCCGCCTTTCTTTTACAGTTATGTGAGCTTTCGAATTGCTAACTCTAGACAAAAGTTTCACAAAAGTAGCGCTTCACTCCCAACGTCTCCAATTGGTTGTCATTGAAGGTCAGCTGTCCGTGACATCCGAGGTTCACAAGGCTTGCAGCAACCTCAGGAGCATCGAAGGCAAGCAGAGCAGCAACATTGAATACAAATGTCTTACTCAAAATAAATCACCACGATAAAAATACTTTATACATACACACGTATCATGACTGCGCGGCTCGCAGCTGCAGTTGCGTCCCTGTTGACAGGGGTCCGCCAACAGCTTTTGCTCTGGCGCCAGCGTCAGCTCTTGCGCTACGAGGCCGGCTGCAATGTTGCTACGGGATAGCGAAGCAACTGTTAATAACAGGCGAGCAACAGCAATCAAACTACCGCTTGCTGATGGCTTCCAGTAGCAGTCCATCTCCCGAAACGCTTCGCCGACACGCATCCCAAACGCAATCTTCACAACCAGCTCAATCCCATGGTGCCAGCTGAACCTGGGCATATGGTCCCTCAGACTCCTTCCTAAAATGGGTATCGGCACAACACTTCCTCACATGCAGTGAGCTGTCCCTCTACTACATTCCTATCTCCAGTGGCACTCATACACCTTTCCTCAACTTGGGATAATACAGTGTGCTGTATTTTAAGAGGTCCTAATAGTCTGCCCCTCACCTAGGCCTCGGATCTATGTTCGGAATCTGAATGCGTAAATGCGTGTGCGTTTCTCTAAAACAGGGAAACGAAGGGCCTTGAACATCAAAACCTGAAGAGTGAGACCTTCCATAAAACCGAAGTGCGGTTATGGTACTCATCTGAAAAAGTAAAATGCATTAATTAATTAGGATATCATCAGATAGTTCAGTGCATGTACTAATCAGGCTCACATATAAAGTCAGATAGCTAGTTTATCACACAAATTGTGAAAAAAACAGAGTTAGAAAGTACACATATGATATTAAGTTAAGTTATAACTAAAAGTGTCTTATTGAGCAACTTTACCAATGCCCCCAAAAAAAAAACTGATTGCAAAACAAAACATCCACATTGGTTTGGAGGTGTTCTTTGGCAGCAAAATGTGCATATTAATGTCACTATGTTAAGCAGTAAAGGTGAATTGGTGTTTAGGGGCGCGTCGACTCCAAAAAGTCATTTTGCGCCCATTTACCATGTTAAGCAGTCGCCAATTTAGATTTCGCTATGACGGGCTGGCACGGCATTACTGTATCCTGTTACATGTATTGGAAGTTAGAGGATGATCTGGCATGTTGTAATCTAGGAGCTGGATTTCAGCTGCAATTCCAGTTTCTTATTGCATTGTTTAAGCAATAGTGATACATGTTATATGTATGTTAACATTCACCAAGATCATGGAAACATGTCTGATAAAGTAAATAGCAAGATACAATAAATAAGCTCCCAATTGTTAATGTTACCTAGGTTAATGATGCCTTTTAGTACAATGTAAGCAACTATATTATTTTGCTGCTTTAGAAAATCGATCAGACCTTCAGGACTTATATAGCCAGTCAGTAAGCCGATCGTTATCATCTACCACATACATAACACATTCTTACATGAAATCAAATATCCTTATGACCCATTTCGTAATCAAGTCCTGAGTATTAGATGAGCAGGCATGACTTGGTTGTCTTAACCTACACTTGCTCCCCAGTCTGCAAACTATGCTGCAGAGATATACATGCTGTAGTTGGCCACTGTATAATAATCATCACACCCAACAGAATTGTGCCACCAAAACGTACTAGCCAAGATGTCTACTGGAGCACACAGAAATTGCCTGCTTCCTAAAAGCACCAGTTTTCCCATAAATGCACTGACTGACATTCACGATCTACAGACAGCATCAAAGGGCAACAACAAGACTTCACAAGGCAACAGTTACCAACTATTTACACACTGACAGGATTTTGCTAAAATAAAATACTGTTGCCCTGCTCTAAGGAACACCTAGTAGTGAACAGCACAGACGACCACATAACACCAGCCCTAAAGAAGCTGGATTTATACATTTTATAAGAATGATATTCAGAATCTGAAAATAAGAAGATTTGAATTTCAATTCCAAGGTTTGCAACTCATCAGGGTTTTCAGAAGATTGACATTTTCTACAAACAAATTATTGCATCGATTAAATCTTCCAACAACTATTTGTGGATACAGATTGTATGATTTTCTTTCTTCAGAGAAGTTCCATTACATGAACCATATTATTTCTGGCACCTTCATATTTCCCACTCTATGCTGGTATTTTCAGAGAAGCATCCAACATTTTGGGTAAGCTTTTTTGACAAGATGAAATTTACCCACAATCATATTCACATCACATACAACATATGCACAACCAACATTTTGCAGTACTATTGCAACTTAGATCATTCACAAAATAAGTTAATGGCATGCTTTGTTTCTGTAGAGCAGTCTAGATTACGCTAGGTTAATTTTCATGCTGAAATTTGAGAATTTGCTCCTTAAACATTTCATTTGTTTAAAGAGGAGGTTAGGATAGAATATGTTAGATTACTTTCGGAAAATATTCCATTAATATCACTATATATCACTCATCAAAGCCCTTTTTGGTAATATTTAGGTCACAGAGTGAAAAGCAAGCAATTGCAATAAAAACAAGCAGTCACTTCATCTTAATCAAATCAATAAACTTGGTATTCATGCATTCTTATCTAAATCTGGTTAATAATCTAAAATCCAAATCTACAGTACAGAAACTATATGACCTTGGCCATTTTAGCCATTAAGAGTGCTCTCTTCATGTGTCCCAAATAAGATTGTTACAAAAACAGAATTGGAAATATTTAATTATTTAAATTGTTACATGTACACAGCAGATTTGTTGGTGCATGTGCATCAACAAGATAATAGGTACACCACTGATGCCTGACCATGAAAGACATCAATGGTGTGTGAGCAACCTGTGCTGGCAGACAACAGCATATTAAAAAAAAAAAATTAAAATTAAACATTTCAAGAACATGGACAGAACTTCAGATATGGCACACAAACTAGGAAATGATCTGATCTAGCATATTCCACTTTAAAATTGGGCTGTCTCCATCAATATGTTGACTGGCTGTAATGGTTAATGTTTGCTTAATTGTACTTTGTTTTAAATCAATATTAGGTGGAAAATGACAAATTTTGTGGTTTACCCAACCCCATGGATGCTGCATTATGTCACACTTCAGCTATGGATATTGGCTTGCTTTGGCATACACCAAACATCATATTCATCATATGATCACATTATATTCATCCATGGATTATTGATCCTGTCAATCTACATCTATGGATAATTGATTGTTGATAGCTGCACCTACCCATTTTAGATCCTAAAAGGTCTTGAGGAATTCCACAATATACCAGTGAGGTCAAAAACATCAGAAAAAAACTTTGTCCTGACCCAAGGTGCATGGTTGTCATACCAATATCTCACACACCACTTTAATTTTCCATTCACCAGCTTTCCCATTACAAGTTATACCCACTGACCTTGTCATAAGCATAGTGCTTTTGGAAAAGGGATGCATTCAGGTTTATTAAATGGGCTGCATTTAGACATTTATTCAGCAATATAATCAACAATATACAATAACATATAACAATATATAACAATTTCCAATGTTCATGTCAATCAACTTGTAATTAACGATATTCACTTTGCATTAAACTCATGAACCACAAAAATGTCGACATTCTCTACACACTACTTTCTAGCCCAGTCCTTATGAACAAGTATCACGTAAGTTTATAAAATTATGGTATGATTTAAATAATGGCTTAGGTAGGTAGGTAGATAGGTACCAACGTATCACCGGTAATAACAGCCTGGGTTCGTGGCCTCGCGCTGTTATGTCTATGTCTAAGCCCATCAGCGCCGATTTTTGTGGTCTGGCGCAACGAATTTGTTAAAAAAATTAACGGCCCCTAACACGAAAAATATTCCGCCCATTTCCATTTTTCTTACTTTAAACGACGCGCCGATCATTTCTAAGCAGGTACCCAAAAAATGGCGTATATCGACTGGCACAAACTGGAATTATGTACGAAAAACCAGAGTGGTGGGCGGATTTCGTCCCCCTCCAGTGCGCGTGTTAAGACATTAGAGAATACCAGAAGTGACTGAAATGTGCTATGCGATCTACTCAGACTTTTCCAGTCAACAACTTCGAAACTGCTCAAGTACCGGTAGCTGTGGGCACCTTCATGGCGACCACTGTATTTAATTGAATACGCATGTATGCAATTTTCAGCCCACTGATAAAACATATCACGTGCATAGGCATGGCAGGTATCCTTTAAACGAGCGAGAAAAAGTGCATGTGCCACCCACACTGCAGATATAGTCACTTCGAAACTACTCCTTTACCGCTTTATACAACTCTCACAATCAGAGTATCCACACATCTATGGTGCGATCCGGTGCAGCATCATCGTACCATTTGTTGTTCCCTCGCGTGCAAACAGGTCCTCCTGGAACCGTAATGCCCTTACCACATCCACCTTTGTCGCGGACTTGAAACTAATTTTTACTAGCACCCGGGCCGTGGAGTTGATAAACATGCTCAATAGTGTTCCGGACTAAGAGACCAACCAGCGCATTTAATTCAAATTCTGCGTTAAAAAAAATAATTGCTTTATCTCACCTTCATCCAATCTCACTATCCCCGCTACCGTCGCTGGAAGAACGCCGCATGAACTTGAGTTCACATTTGAAATAAAACTATCAAACATGCAAAAACCAATCCTGCCATCCATAAGTCACTTACAAGTATATGTACAAAAATAGCTTGATTTAACGTTCCTTCATCTTCATCTTCATGTTTGACATAGAGTAATATTTAGAACTACTTTTCAAGCGAACAAATGCGTGTAGGGAAGTCCTATATTGGCACGCGAAAGTCTAGCAACCTCGTCGTTTGCGATAACCTCGGTCACGAAAGCACCAGTACTTGTAGCTGCCCTGTATTGCCTGCAGCACTCGCACGTTCACACGAGAACGACAGACACCGTACAGTACTTTCTCCTCTGAAGGTAAGCCGTGATACCGCCTTTCCTATGAATTTAGAAGCCGAATTTAGTTGGGAAGTACGCGTGCGTAGCAGCGGTCCGCTCGCTACGAGAATTCCAGCCCGACTCTTGGCCACTCTGGGATGGGCCCCTCACGTCTGAATACCCCCGTTCACTGATTGGTCTAGGGCGCAGAACCGCCCATTGACGTCACATCCACCTTCTCGAAGCTTCTTCGGAAGTTGACTTCCATATAGTGAAGGGTACTATGTGATATTTACGGTACACTCTTTACAGTTACAATTACGGTACACTTTTACAATCGGAAGGCTTACCGGATTATACCAATTACGGATACGGGACAGCCAAACGTATAACTTTATGTGAACACAGTTACATCTAGCATTAACGACGGCGGCGGTACGCGCCGGTCGGATAGAGGAGGTCAAGATACAGCCGTCTGCTGCACGGGATTGAGGTCACGTCTCTGGCGCCTGGCCGGAGAGGGCGGGGGAGGTGTAAAGTCCACTGACCGGCCTCTCGGTCGGGCGGTGGCTGGACTGCGTCAGCATCAGACAGGCGGACGCCAGTCTTGGTGCCTGAGACTTGTCGCGCCAGGAACGAAGGGGTAAGGGGGCTGAATTTAGAGGATGCAGATGCCCCGAAAACCAACTCTTTTACATGCGCGTCGACTAGCGCGGCGAACAATCGTCTGAAATGCGTCGGATAGACTGACAATGCAAACAGGTCTTGGCATGGTGTTTTCTTTTTATCTGGCCCGGTGTCCCAATATCCGCTCCAACGTGAGGATGGGCTCCTATCGACACATGTGAGATTAAGATGACGGAATCAATGGCAGTAGAAGCATAGCGATTTTACCCCGAATCGAGGGGTCTCTGTGTCGAGACGGATACCACGGCGGACTGGAACCAGGTG
Organism: Ashinkailepas kermadecensis; assembly: GCA_034440615.1. NCBI lineage: Eukaryota > Metazoa > Arthropoda > Thecostraca > Neolepadidae > Ashinkailepas > Ashinkailepas kermadecensis. The sequence goes on along the minus strand of JAOTOM010003110.1, from coordinate 113,775 downwards.
GCAGCAGCGGCGCCGGAAGCCCCGTCTACAGAACGGCAGCGGAACGGCGTCGTCGCCGCGACTGGGACACCACCATGCGGCAAAACGGCAAACCCGGACATAGGCGGGCAAGATCCGGGAAGGACATGCTCCGTGCTCGAGCTGCCACCCGAGAACACAGCTAACTACGAGGCCACCGACTCCCCGACGTGTAGAGTACAAGTCGTTGGGCAGTCCAGAGGTACGATGCTCGTCTCCAAATCGAAATGCGTTGGGTCCCAGTCCCATCTGTCGCTGCTTTTCGCCAGCAACTAATTGGCGACAGGGATTTCGGCCCCAACTTCGCCGCTACGCATGTCATTCCCACGCACACGTCTGGTTGGCGTGTGATGCTCTCATTTTGCCGTTACGCCTGCCATTTCCACGCAAAAGACCATGTCACTGGGTTGACCTATTGCGACCCCTAACCCTCGCCCGTGGACGCATTTTGCCACGTTCGCCTGTGGAGGGAGGGGTCGGTGCGAACCCTCAGCGTTTCCAAGCGAAAAGTGCTGCATAGCCGAAACGAAAACGGGCTTGTGGGTGTGATGAGATCTCGCGATTGACACTCAATTTGTGAACCTGTGGGTGATAGGTGACCATCCAGCTCAGGTTAAATACAATTGCCAGAACAATTGGGACGTTTGACAAGTTGATCACAACCGCTTCCTAAAATGCGACAGACATGCACTGTTAGTTATGATCACAGTGTTCGTTGATGCCATGGGAATGCAATGACACAAACCAAGCTCTATTTAAAGCACATATCGCGTATCAGGCTATGACTAGACTTCACGTCGAATTTGAAAACTTGATAGAATGCGGGATATACCTCTCCGTGCCGGCTGACAGATCCGGCCCCAGGCTCCGCTGAGCCTGGGGGGAGGGGAGGAAGGGGGGATCCTGGAAGGCCGCTCTAACTTCCGACCTATGTATGCTAGGGTGAAATGCAAAACATCGTCTGAAAACTCGGGTGATGGAGAGCCCGAAACAAACCGTAGATTTGTATTTTGACGGATAATGGACTTGTCGGTCAATACGCTATTGATCTCACTGTACTTTCTAGGAACAAAAAAGGCCAGTGGGGGGGGGCGGCAGACGTTTAATATGGTGGGACCATCGGGATGTTGCTGGAGCTGGCTTCACATCAACATTTACGAACAATGCTATAGTTCTTCGTCTTAATGGACTATGTGTTCTAGGGTGTTATCTGTAACCATTTTCCTGTTATCACCAACAAACCACAATGCACCGCCTCTCCCCCAACATCAGGGGCGTCGATTTGTATCCTTTTGCGGGGGCCATGGCCCGCAATGCTGATCTTGGCCTCCCAATGTTGATTTGGGCCCCCCCAATAACCCATGCTATTTTTATGCTGATAAAAATCTAAGGGAAAAAAAAGAAAAAAAAACACTGTGCTAGGTACATAGAAAACTTAGTTGATGTTAACCAGCACATTTTGTACTGAAAAAGAACAGATTTGGATTAGATAGTGGACTGAGTATCCAACTTTTGCTACACAATTCAAAATTATGTGCAAAAAAACAACAAAATAGCTAGATTTCCCTCCACTGTGCAAGGAAAACTTACGACATAAAATGTCAAGATTTGCTGATGATGCATTTTAAACCATATTGTCTTTTTTAAAATGTTAAGCCACAAAACAACAATTGGATTGTCATACTGATGTTTGTACACACCACCAATGGCAAAACCACACACATATGAGCTTAAACAGGAAAAAAATCCAATCTTAATTTCCAGTCATTGTTAAACTTGCATTGTCCAGTGAACAACATTGACAGTCATCCTTGAGATTGTGGATATGCAAACTATAATTATCTTCAGCAGCCCACCTAGCACACCATCAGCTTGATATTTACCTAGGTACCTACCTAAATGCCCAATGACAATGTATGCATTCAATATTGATATGGGGAAAAACGAGAGCCATGTGTGGGCAAATCTGCCAGCTTATGATACCATGACAGAGAAAAGTCAGCAAGAAGCTGCACGGCCACTGCAATATAATTGGTATTCCTAAAAGAATAAAAAAAGAAAGCTAAGGCTCACATGACTTTTTAAGCAAACCTAGTCATACACGACCAATGCTATACAAGAGACATTGGGCTGCTTATGTCTCGTACGCCGCAAAAACACCATTATTAAATGCCGCAAAAATACCATTATTTTAAAAGGTACACCAAAGTTGCATTCAAACCTTGATGACGTCACAGGTTTTTATTCGTATATTGCAGAAATTGGTAGCATCAGGCAAGTTTCAATTTAACTGCATGGGGAGTTACTTTTTCAGGCGTACCGGACCACAGAGGTCATTTGCGCCACCTTTGAAGCGAGTACGTTACATGTCTGACTATAAAAGCGGGTGTTTGCGATCAAGGTGCAGGCATGTGGACGTTTACGTAAAGGGAATTTTACGTTATAGTTTGTGTGATATTTTAGGCGCTGAAGGCGGGGCTAAGATGGGGACATCCCCCTAATGTCTAGATGGCAGGGTCGTAGATTTGTATCCTTTTGTGGGGGCCAGGGCCCCACCAGTGTTGATCTTGGCCCCCCCAATAACATATGCTATTTTTATGCTCATAAAAAAAGTTGAAGAAAAAAAAAGAAAAAACACCATGTACATAGAAAATGTAGTTGATGTTAACCAGCACATTTTGTAATAAAAAAAAACAGATTTGGGTTAGATAGTGGACTGACTCTCCACCTTTTGCTACAAAATTCAAAATGGTGTGCACAAAAACCAATTGTCATTGTCAAACTTGCATACAATGCAGTCCCGTGAACAACAATCAGTTATCATTGAGAGTGTGGATATACAAACTATAATTAACCTCAACAGCCCACTCATCACACTATCAGTTTGATATTTGCCTGGTACCTAGGCACCTAGGGACATGCTGCAGAAAGACTTAGAAGAGCTTGTGAAGTGGTCCAAAAATGACATATGAAATTAAATTTTTATAAGTGCAAAATCATGCATGTATGCAGGGGCGTCGATTTGTGTCCTTTTGTGGGGGCTATGGCCCCACCAATGTTGATCTTGCTCCCCAATGTTGATTTGGCCCCCCCCAATAACCTATGCTATTTTATGCTGATAAGAAAGCTAAAGGGAAAAAATGAAAAACACCATGCTAAGTAGAAACATTGATGTTAACCAGCACATTTTGTACTGAACAGAAACAGATTTGGATTAGATAGTGGACTGACTCTCCACCTTTTGCTGACAAATGTAAAATTGTGTGCAAAAACAAACAAAATAGCTGGAATTCCCTCCACTGTGGAAGTACAGCTTACATCTTTCTGGGTTGGTTGGTTGGTTATTTGGGTTTACTGGCGCATTGACTGCGTTGGTCATACAGCGCCCATACAACTTTTCTTGTTCCCACCTTAAAGCACAATAATACCCAAAAGCTTCCGAAAGAAAAATAACAACCATGTTCACAAAAAAATATAATTTTGTATTCAAAATCAGCTTAGGTTAGGTTAGGTTCGGTTAGGTTTCTTTTTTAAGGTTGAGAATTTTCAGAAAATAAAGTAAGTGAAATTTATATTTAGTTTAATTTTTGTTTTCAAAAGATAGGTTAGGATAGGCTAGGTTAGGTTTTGTTGCATGAAAAAAAAATTAATGTTTATGCGATGTTACCGAACTCAATGCCTTTTTGGCATTATTTTGCTCACAACCTGAAAAGTAAGCACAGAAAATAAGTGGATCCAATCATCTTAGTCACCTTCATAAACATGATATTCTGCATATTTTTTTTTGTTTTAAAGGAAAAAAGAACACCTTAGACTGCAAGGTTACCAAAGAATTTGCAATTTTTTGGGGAAACGTTTTGGAAATTTTTTAAAAAGTTTTCGGACTTGAAAAGCCTAAACTAACCTAACTTAACCGAACCTAATCCATTTGCTTGCCATATGGAGGCAAATGTGTGTAAAAACTTGTCTTGTTACCACCTTAAAGCACAATAATACCGATTTATCTAGGTTAGGCTAGTTTAGTTGTTTACCTTGGAAAAATTGTTCAATCATTTTCAAAAATAAAATAAAATTGGAAATTTGCCTTCAAAAGCAGCCGACATTAGGTTCGGGTAAGTTGGGTTCGGTTGTTCAATTTAGAAAATTTTCAGAATATATATTGCTTAATTTTTTGTTTCTATTTTTTTCTCCAAAGCAGGGGCGTCGATTTGTATCGATAGACACTAGCGCGCATTAAATGTCACACATCGTGATGGGCGTTCCTCAGAACATCCAAAATCGTAACATCCAAAGAAAAAATCCAGTTGCAGAAATTCCAGCGCCTAAAGTCTAAATTTGAGGTTACAGTGACAAATGTGACGGAGGTAAGACATCTGTGGTGCAATTGCGCGCAGTGTTTAATCCGGAGGCAAATCTCATGTGACGTCGTACTGTACATTCGTTTGTTGTACTTCGCACATTCTGATGTATCTGCGGATTGGTGTGATTTTAAATAGTGAATAAATAGCTTTCTGATATTTAATTCCCAAAGGAACAGTAGTTGAAGAAGTTGGCAGGTAAGCTTGAAAAAGTCCAGTCCATTCTTTTTCTGATTTGTGCTCAGGGTTTCCATGTTAATACCACATAACTACCACGTTTGTCTTCAAGAAGAGCTGTTTTTAGTTTACTTTTATTAATATTTTCATTCCACTGCTCTTAGTGCCCTTTCTGCCCAGGATTTGGGCACCTAGTGTTGCATTTCCGTCCAGGGGTTGGCACACCTGTTGGTAAATTTACAGCTTCAGGTAATTTCTGATTCATTTTTTCCATGCAATGTTTAGGAATGTGATGAACATGATGTTACTGCTCATTTTGGTAAATTTGTGTTTTAAGGTGTTTTATGAATTCGTGGAATGTATCATTTCAATGCAATGTTTATGAATGTGACTAAGATGATGGGACCACTCATTTTCTATACAAATGCCTACATTTCAGGTTGTGAGCAAAATAACACCAACAAAAAGCTTTGAATTGGGTGACAGGGTAAAGTATTTTTTTTAAAATAAAAAATGCAACATAACCTAACCTAACCTAGCATAACCTCCCCTTGGAGAAAAACAAAACCAAAACATCAAGTTGTAAAAATTCCAAGCAATGTATTTTTTACAATTAAAAAATGTAACCCAACTTAACTTAATCTAACATAAGGTGCTTTTAAAGAAAACAGATCTATTTCTTTCAAATTTTGGAACATTTTTTGCAAAAAATGTCGAACGTAAACACTTAAACTAATCTAACATCACCAAACATAGCCCATTTGTTTGCTTTATGGAGGCAAATGTGTAATAACTTGCCTTGTTACCACCTTAAAGCACAATAATTCTGGTTAGATTAGGATGTGTTAGGTTTTTTCATTTGTAAAATTTGAAGAAAATAAATTGCTAGATATTTTTCCAATCTTGTTTTCATAGTTGTTTTCTCCAAGGTCAGCTTAGGCTACATTAGGTTAAGTTGAATTTTCTTATGTATTTCTTTTAATTGCTATGTTTCCTAACCCAAAGCCCATTTTTAATGTTATTTTGCTCACAACCTGGAAAGTAAGCATTTGCACAGAAACTAAGTAGTGCCATCAACTTAGTGACATTCATAAACATTGCATTGGAAATTTAAATATAAAACTATTAATAAAACACATAAAAGCACAAATTTAATGTCCTTTCCTCTGCAAATGCATGCCTTTCAATTGGGAGTAAAAAAATAACACCAAAAAAAGGGTGTGGAGTAAGAAAATATAGCATACAAATAATGTTCAAGATGTATGATAACCTTACCTAACATTGTTCAACTTCCCATACAAGAAATTAATTGTTTTTAATTTAAATTTTCGAGGCATTTTCTCAAATATTTTCAACTTAAAAAAGCCAACCTAAGCTAGCCTGAACCGCTTATTATTTTTTTGTAGAAAAATCATTAACAAAAATTATTTACCAACAAATAATTGTTTTTATCACTTACTACACAACAAAAGCCTAACCTAACCTGACAAACCTCACCCCATTGTATGCTTCATGGAGGTAAAATGTGTATAAAACTTGTTTTGTGGTTACCTTAAACTGTGATAATACCTGGCTTTTTTGGGTAATATTTCAGCTCATGGTACTCTCTGACTTCTTCTAATTCCTTTTTAATGCAGTGTTTGTTAATGTGCTGAACATGATGTAACCGCTCATTTCCTCTGCAGATGCACACTTTTCAATTGTGAGGAAAAATAACGTGGAAAATAACTTGTATTTGAGTAATATAGGATGAAAAATAATGTTCAGATAAGAAAAAATGTAACGTAACCTAACCTAACCTAGCCTAGACTTCCATTGAAGAAATTATTATTTTTAAGCCAAATTCCCCCCCCATTTCTTGTTTCTCAAACATTTTGAACTTAAAAAGTCTAACGTAACCTAATCTAGCTTTTTGAAGATTTTTTTTTCATTCACTAACTTACAACAAAAGCCTAGCCTAACGCAATTAGGTAAAACCTAGCTCCTTTGAATGATTCGTGGAGGTAAAATGGGTGTAAAACATGTCTTGTGGTTGCCTTAGACTGCAATAATATCTCTTTTGTGCTACCTGGTGCACGTGATGAACCATATATCATGGCTAATTTATGGTCAAACTGCTATGCAGCAGATTCCCTGCATTGTTACTTAGTTATTTGGGCTTTAGGGCACAGACCATGTTGATCACATAGCTCCCTGCATTGTTGTTAACTGATACATCAGTATGTCTGCAAATTCACTTATGAGTGAATCGATACCATTCTCACTGGGGTATAAAAGCTACATTATAACATTGCTTATACCGGGCGGCTGTGTCGGTGCATTGACGGCACGTTAAACTTTCGGTCAAAATTCTGCCGTTTAACTTGAATTAATGGATCGGGTGGTGGGGCCAGGGTTCACGCAACAAGCTCTGCTTAGCAATCGGACCCTGGTTCATAAAGCCACCCAAACAAGAACTCGGATGAAACTTTGCAAAACAAATTGCATATAACAGAAACCCATCTAGATTGTCCTGCTTACTCAGGACACCATAGAAGTCAATGAAGCTAATGAAAACCATAGAAGTCAATGAAAATGTGACTTCATCCCCTGTATTGTTAATGGAAACAAGTCTCTTGAACCATATGTTATGTCCTTCACAGTGTTGCTCCATCCACCTCCAACTCCAACCCTGACCAAACTTCAGGAGCTCCTCCATCTCCAAAGCAGTGTGTTGAAGAAGGTATGTATTGCAGCATAACTACTGTGACCGGAATTCCATGGTATCCATGTTGCCTTACAATCCATCCTTGCTGATCCATGTAGCAGATGTTTGACTTTCCTCAAACTGTCTGGATAACTGGGGAGTTGAAATCACATGTGTGATGAAACAGATGAACTATTCCTGGATTCTTATGTTGCATCATTGCATGGCACAGTGACATACCGAATGGGGATGGGGAATTGTGGGAAGTTGCCTTACCCCCCGTCCTGATAGGTTGTGGGGCCCCCAAGAATCCGCCGAGCTTAGGAAAAAAAATGCGCTATGCTCCCTAAGAATTTCCCTCTGTCCACCAAAAATCGCACCGGGGCTCAGAAAAATCACATTGGGGGCCCCCAAACGTAGCGCAGGGGGCCCCGATAACGACGTCTGGGGCCTCAACAGTTTGCACATGGGCCCCTGAAAATCACGTTGGGGACGCAAACAAGTCGTGCCGGGATTGAAGAAAATCACGACGGGGGCCACAAACGGTCGGGCCGGGGCCTCCTGAAAATCACGCGGAGACTGGGGTATTAAGAATTATCACCCGGGCCCCTGAAAATCACGCCAGAGGCCTGATAGGTCCCACCGGGGCCTCTAAAAGTCTCGTTGAGACCACCCAACAGATGAAGCCGGGTGAATGAAAAACAGTCCGGACACGGAAAATCAATCTGGGATCTCAACAATAGCTCCAAAGCCCACAAAACTTGTTGGGCCCCCCACAAACGTGTCGTAGCCACCGCAAGGGATCCCAACAAGTGACGACGGGGCCCCAAAAAATCGCACTTAGACAAAAACAAATTCACGCCGCTTCTCTTGAAAATCTCACTGGGGCCAAAACGTCGTGCCGGAGCCCCACAAGTTGCAGCTGGCTTCCCATGTACCAATATATACCCGGAATGTCACCTTGCGGACGGAAAAATTGCGTCAAGGATCCACGAAATAAGAAGTCGTCGGACACCGGAAAAGAAACCTGTTTGGGCACCGGAAAAAAACGCACCGAGAGCCAGAAGAATCGTACCGGGTTCCAAAAATAGCCTGCAGGGGCTTATAAAAATAGACTTCACCACAAAAACCACAAGGAGACTCCATCGAATCGACCAGAGCACCGAAAAATTCAGAATGGGTCCCGAAAGAAAATTATCCGAAGGGCCTTTCTACTCTCGATCGTGCAATCTGCGGAAAAACACGTTGAGCAGCCGCAGTGGCGGTTACATCTAAATTTAGTTCAAAACAAGTTACATATTTCAAATCAGCGTTGAATTTGGATTCCGAACATATGCTTCATTTTGCATTTCTATACAGAAAAGATGGTTATATATCGATTCGTAAGTACCAGTGATTTGCCGTGACCTGAAAATGCCTGAGGACATAGCTCTTGACTTTGGGTTCTGATGAGATCAAGAACGATCGTTTCGAATCAGAACCACAGAGTCATTTACCCTGGACACCAATTGTAATCGCATTCTGAAACGTGAGGGCGTTATGCGTGGGTCGATCTGTCTTGGAACGCCTCAGAGGTGCCTTCAGCTACACTTTTGAAGCTACACTACCCCTTTTGGAGGGGATGGGGTGCAGTCGAATATTAACCCAAGATTAGCATTGCGCAGATCCATCCATTGCCGTCTAAGACAGTTCTGTTTGCAAACTGAGTGCCGGAAGGATACCAACAAAGCGCTATGTTTTGTCCTTGTTTTCTTACACATCCATTTTCCGTCATGGTAAATGGGATCATATGTGGTCCCGCCGTATACCATACAATGGCACGGCTGCTCGACTCATTAACCGGGGTCGATAAAGAACGTTTTGCCGCTATCGTTATGCTTTCAAGATAAGCATCGTGTTGATTGTTCATTTATCGTACTGCAAATTTGCATCTCACCACCTTAATAACCTTATCTGTATCGTCACAACACACTACCCCACACAAAGTGATCCCATGTGACTTGATGCGGGGGCGTCGATTTGTATCCTTTTGTGGGGTCATGGCCCCACCAATGTTGGATCTTGGCCCCCCAATGTTGATTTGGGCCCCCCCAATAACCTATGCTATTTTATGCTGATAAGAAAGCTAAAGGGAAAAAAATTAAAAACACCATGCTAATTAAGTAGAAACATTGATGTTAACCAGCACATTTTGTACTGAAAAGAAACAGATTTGGATTAGATAGTGGACTGACCCTCCACCTTTTGCTGAAAAATGTAAAATTTTGTGCAAAAACAAACAAAATAGCTGGAATTTCCTCCACTGCGGAAGTACAGCTTACATCATAAAATGTCGAGATTAGCGATGCGGATGCATTTTAAACCAGATTGTCTGAAAGAAAATTTGCTAAGCAACTAAACAACAATTGCATGGTCATACTGATGTTTGTACACACCACCAGGGGCGTCGATTTGTATACTTTTGTGGGGACCATGGCCCCACGAATGTTGATTTGGGCTTCCCCCAATAACCTATGCTATTTTATGCTGATAAAAAAGTGAAAAAAAAAAAAAAAAACAAACACCATGCTAGGTACATAGAAAATGTAGTTGATGTTCCCAATTCAAGAGAGCAGTGGCATTAGGAAATGAAGGAGTACGAAAACGTGGAAAGAAAGCCGGAAAAATAGTCAGGCACGGTGACCGAGCCGTGACGAGCAGTGCTGCGCGTGGTTCCTCAATTCACTTCCACTGATCACTCACTGTTCCACTTATCACTTCAACACTCGCTCAAAGTACTCATTTCTATATTGGCGACGGCGAGATGGCAGAGGTGCAGTGCACCTGACGAAGACAACAGAAGAAGCGAGCGAGAGGGTGTAGACGCGCCGCTTATATATGAAGGTAGGGGCCAGCTGAGACAAGGAGAGAAAGGGGTCACGGGTCGCATGGACACCCCGCACCTGCGCCGTGGCCGGTGTTCAACAAATAGTCAGAACAAGTATGGGTGACGCGACGGGGACGCCCCACAGGTCGAGCAAACACGTTGTCGCTGGACATGCGGTGTCCAGCCCGATGTCGCGGCTGCCCGCGAACGGCAGGCCACAGCACGACATGTAGTGTAAAGGGGTCAACGGGTCGCATAAACACCCCGCACCTGCGCCGCGGCCGGCGTTCAGCAAATACGCAGAACAAATATGAGCGACGCGACGGGGACGCCCCACAGGTCGAGCAAACACGTCGTCGCTGGACATGCGGTGTCCAGCCCGATGTCGCGGCTGCCCGCGAACGGCAGACCACAGCGCGACATGCAGTGTCTGTCGGCAACATCACTCCCCCTGTGTTCGACTGCACATGACGAACACACACACACACACAGCTGCCGACAGAACTACTCAGCAGCGACATAATCGCTCACTCTGGGCTGGGTGTGGGACGACAATCCAACTATCATTACCGCCCGTCGAACAACTATTTCTAACTCTATGACACACATTCCAGCACCTGAATCGGCCCAGCGTCCAGGGCCGACAGAGCCAAACACACGCACACAGGGAGGCGAAGGCAGGTTTGCCTCTCCTCACCCGACCTGAGTAAATATGAACGAGGCCGCGCGAACTGAGCGGTTGGGAAGCGTTCGATCTGCGACGAATTGGGTGCCGCTGCCGGCCGCGAAGCCGCCTTGCAGACGCAGCTGGAGGCGGTGACGGCGACCGCGGGACAGCTCAAGGCGGCGGCTGTCAACGCCGCCGATTCCATACGTCGCCTTCGAGAGGATTGCGCGGCGGCAGGACAGGCGGGCGGCCGGTATGGGACGTGTGGCCGCCCAGGCGCGTCAGGCCGAAGTCCGGGCGCAGGAGGCCGCTGTCAGGGCAGGTGAGGCGGCGGTGCTGGTGCAGCAGGAAGCAGCGGCATTGCGGCAGCAGCTGGTCTCCACGCTGCCAAGCCAGCGCACCGAGCGGCGTATTCTGAACGTCGTGGCGCTCAGTGCGCAGTCTGCCGAAATGGCAGCTGCTGAGGCTGCCGCCAACTTGAAGTCGCGCATTGGGCCATCGATGCCGCAAAGTCTGCGCGCCCACCTGCAGGCGACAGCAGTCGGCCAGACCGGCCCCGGCATCCGACGCACTGCTCGTCAGCTGCTTCAGACGTTGTTCCTCGTGAGCAGTCGTCGGCTGGATTTAACTTCCCTGGAACGTGCCGCCATTGGCTGCCGGCAGTCGGTTCCTTCACTTCAGCTACAAGGTTGGCTACGAAAGCATGGAATCTGCGAGACTCGTTGGCTAGGTACTGCAGTACTACGTAGCTGTCCGACCAGAAGAATGTCGTGACGGGCTTCTTCTCCAGTTCCCTCAATATTGCATCCGCGAGACGCGCCCCCAATAGGGCAGCTTGCAGCTCAAGTCGAACTATCGACAGCCGCTTCCGAGGAGCCACCCGATTCTTGGAGATAAGGAACCTGCAGTGATGGTAGCCGTCGTGAGTCGTTGATTGCATATACACCACAGCTCCAAAGGCAGCCTCAGATGCATCGCAAAATACATGCAGCTGCCGGGGCTTGATATTCACTTCTGGCACCACACACCGTGGAACGCTGACGTGCGTAAGGTTGTTCGACTCGCGAAGCCAGTCCAGCCATAATGTCAGTTCTGGTTCCGGCAGCGGTTCGTCCAAAGTCAACTGTCTGGACCACAAGCGCTGCATTATGACTCTGGCCTGCACAGTGAATGGAGCTGCTATTCCTAGCGGATCAAAAACAGAGGCTGCTCGACTTAGGACTCCACGTTTTGTCAGCGGCTCGTTTGCTTGGCGCAAGCGGAACCCCAGTGTGTCTTCGCTTTCGTCCCAGACGACCCCGAGCGCTTTCTCCCCAGCAGCTGGCGACGCGCCCAAGCACAGAGCACTGTCCGGGTTCGCCCTATCACTGGTGAGTGTCCCCTTTAGCGCTTCACTCTTGTTGCTCCGCCACTTGGTCAGTTGGAATCCTCCTTCCGCGAAAGATCTGGTGGCTTCTTGCTTCAGCTCATTTGCGGAGGCTTCATCTACTTCCGACTGCAGAAAACCATCCATATAAAAACTCCTTTGAACCTGTTCGGGTTCCCTGTAGCCTGTTACCGCGTCCTTTCGCCAATGCTCTTGCAGTGTTCTTCTGAGGACGTAATTGGCAATGGCTGGCGATGACCGGGCACCGAAGATGGTGACCTGCATCTGGTACACTTCTGGACGCCTGCCGCTATCCATATCTCTCCACAGAAAGCTGATGGCTGGTTGGTCTTCTTCAGTGATCCTGATTTGATGGTACATCTGCTTGATGTCCGCAGCAACAGCGACGGGGCCTTCCCGGAAGCGCAAAAGGACACCGGGCAGGCTCTGCAGCAGGTCTGGACCAGTCAGCAGCTTCTCGTTGAGGGAGACCCCTCGGTAGACTGCGGCGGCGTCGAAGACGACCCGGACCTTGTCCGGTTTGTTAGGGCTTGTGACGGCATGATGGGGCAGGAGCCAACGGCGGTCGTTCGGGGCTTCTGCTTCTTGAGGTGTCAGCTTCCGGGCGTGACCGTCGGTGACGTATGCTTCGATCGTGGCTTGGTATTTCTCAGCTACATCCGGTTGTTTTCTGAGCTTTCTTTCAGTGGCTTGCAGCCGCTGAATGGCCTGAGGTTTGTTGTTCGGAAAGGTTGGGTTGTCTTCTTTCCACAGCAGGCCCGTCGTGTAACGTCCTTCGATCTTCTCAGTGTTCTCTTCGAGTAGGATCAGCGCCCTGTTGTCTGTCGATCGTGGTGTCGGTTCCCGGTACTTCGTCCAGAAGGCCTCCGTGGACCACCACTCGTAGACAATGGCTGACAAATCTTCATCTTCTTCTGGCTGTTGTCGTCGCACGAACATGACGTGACGCATGCTGCTGGGCACCAGAGCAGATAATGATCTGGTCAGAGTCCAGCCAAGGTCGGTCCTCACGGCAACCGGCTGGTTCGGGCGACCCACCCGCACCTCCTTCTGGAGCATCCCTTCGATGACGTTCGCTCCGAGCAGCAGCTTTACTTGACCGCCGCTGTACTGCGGAAGATCGAGACCGTGGAGATTCTTACATCCCTGGAGCTGGCTCTTCGTCACTGTGGTGGTATTCACATTCAGTGATGGCACGGACCAAGCTTCGGGAACATTGATGCGCCCCTTCTTCGCGTCAGCACCGAGGGCGCTGATCGTCAGGTGAATCCGCTCAGATGGTCGCTGTGCGCAGCTACCTTCTACATTCTGTATGCAGAGCTGGCGATGCTGACCCGTGACTCCCAGGTCCTGCAGGACGTCTTCGCTGCACAGCGACGTCTGCGCCCCGGCGTCCAGGAGAGCCAGCACGTCTTTTGATCCGTTGTCTCCGTGGACACGGACTTGGATGATCTGTAGAAGAGTATCCGTATCGTTGCTAAGAGAAGCTGCTACGAATGGTTCATGTCCGGACTCTTCTCCTTGGAGCTCGTGCTGGTTGGCTTTGGGCTGCCTGGGGCCTTCGTGGAGCAGTGGGTGGTGAGTGAACTTGCAGCCTTCTATCCCGCACCGCCGGGCTGACTTACATCTTCTGCTCCAGTGACCCTTCCTCAGACATGGAAAACAAAGGCCCTCGGCGTACACTATTTCCCTCCTTGCGTCGAACGTTTTGGACTTGAACGTCTGGCAGTCAGCCATATTGTGTTTGTCCTTACAAACCACACAAACGGGTGGCGATCTTGTTTCAGCTTCTTCAGCTGCGTACGTCGCAACAGTTACGAGCGCCGACTTTCGCGCCGCACCATCCCTGGGCGTGGGAGCTGCACGTTTTCGGTCCGACGCTTCCGTTTGGACAGCGGAGAAGCTGAGAATGCTCACCTGGACCCTGAGCCATTCACTGAGCGTCTCCAGCGAAGGCCGCTCGGGCCGTAAGCGGAAGACTTCACGACCCCATTCGCGAGACAGCTCGTTCGGCAGCTTCTCCACAACTCTTCGCAAATTCTCGCTGCTGGAAAGGTCACTCGCATAGCCCAAGTTGCGCAGTACCGTCACTGCGTTGTGAACGACAGCGTATAATTTCTCCATGGACGGCAGATCAGTGAGTGCAGGCGGAGTCGTGGTGAAGACGCTCCTCAAGTGCGCCTGAATGATGTCCTCATCTCGCCCGAACCGCTCTTGTAATGTCCTCAAGGCTTCCTGGTAAATGCCACCATTGAATAGCATGCCGTCGATTACCTGAGCGGCCGGCCCATCTACCGCGTTTTGCAGATGGTCCATCCGCTCGGAGTCCGTCAGCGATGGCTGGTCGCGCACGAGGGCCTTGAACAGGCCGATCCAGCGTGGCCACTCCTGCGCTCTTCCTCTGAACGTGGGTAGGCTCAGGCGCGGCATGCTCTTGACAAATGCCGATGGTCCTTGATTTCCGTCAGTGCGCTCCGAGCATAATCCCTTCACCCAGCTGGCCGGATCATATCTGACCTGCTGCAGCGACTCGGCCTCGGTAGATACGACAGGAATGACGTCCAGTGGGCGCACGTGACGACACGGCTCACCAACATCCCTCGGCTGCTCATATTCCTTGATCGGTCGGCTATCGTGGATCCGAGGGGCAGCCCTAGTCTCTGCAATGGCTTCCTCGTCGAAGTCATGCCGCCGGTCCCACTCGAGGTCAGTTTCCGCTGCCCTGCACAAGCGCGCCTTCAGAAGGGCGCGCTCTAGTTCTTCTTCAATGTTGTTCACCTCTAGAAGTTCCTCTCGTCTCTTCTGCTGCTCTTTCTGCTTCTTACGCGCTTCTTCCTGCGCCTTACGCGCTTCTTCCTGCTCTTCTTCCTGCTCTTCTAGCTCATCTCTGACCTCTCTTTCCCTCTTCTGTCTTGCCTTCAGATGCTTGACCTCGAGAGCCTTTAATTTTGCGGCGATCTCGGCTTCCTTCGAGGCCACCGAGGCCCTCGAACGTTGCGAGACGCGAGACACACTGATCTTGCTTCCTTCGCGACGTGCAGTGGGTGACTGCCGCCTCTCTCCCGGATGGGACCCAGTGCCCCATGCCGGCTGCTGAATAGTCGCATGTCTAATCTTGGTTACCATGCCAGAGTGACGAGCTGTTAGTCTGGAGGCATATTCTTCTGCTTCCCTCAATTCATCCAAGTCATCCAGCTTGTCAACATATGCGTCATTGGCTTCCATAAAGCCGTCCAGTGCCACGTTCAGATACTCCAGACGCTTCGTCAGCTCGTCGCCGTCTGCCTGTTGAGAGATTTGTGTCTCTGCTGTATTGCACGCGCGCGTAAATGTAGCAGCCTTACGTTCACGGTGCAGCTTCAGGGATTTCAATTCGCTAGCCACCTCTCTCCCTGTCTTTTCAGCAGCGTCGGCATCTTGTGGCACCGTCTTCCCGTTGCCGGCAGCACTCGCCGCATCAGCTCCCCCCGGAGCCTCCATCTCGCCCACTGTCTTCAGCTCCCAATCCAGCAACTCAACACAAGCTCAAGGAGCTATTGACAGTTGTTTATGCAGTGCAGCGATCCACTGGACGTCTTCTGCTTTCAGAGTGCTTCCTCTCACTTGACGCTGGGCTTATCCGGCCCGGAGGACCAAAATGTTGCTGACGCCGTGTTCAACCGCTCATAGTGGACTGTATATATGTGGGTGGCGCCCTGCAGCATTGGGTAGAATGGCCAAGAGTTTTAAAGAGAATGGTATAGAAGAGAGAGCGAGGGAGAAGTCAGCGGGAATAACATGTGAAAGGAATTTATTTGAATAACAATAGGAAAAGGAACAAATAAATGCAATGGGGGAGGTCTGAAAGATGTGTGATGGGAGAATGTAAAGAAATAATCGAAGTAACCTAAATAAAGGTGGACGTAATAATAGAGGTCGTAGGTTAGAGTTCCCCAATTCAAGGAAGACAAAGGAACTCTCCAATTCAAGAGAGCAGTGGCAAAATCAAGAACACTCCAATTCAAGAGTGAAGGAACCCTCCAATTCAAGAGAGCAAGGACCTAGATAAGAGCACTCCAATTCAAGAGTGAAGGAACACTCCAATTCAAGAGAGCAGTGGCATTAGGAAATGAAGGAGTACGAGAAACGTGGAAAGAAAGCAGGAAAAACAGTCAGGCACGGTGACCCAGCCGTGACGAGCAGTGCTGCGCGTGGTTCCTCAATTCACTTCCACTGATCACTCACTGTTCCACTTATCACTTCAACACTCGCTCAAAGTACTCATTTCTATATTGGCGACGGCGAGACGGCAGAGGTGCAGTGCACCTGACGAAGACGACAGAAGAAGAGAGCGAGAGGGTGTAGACGCGCCGCTTATATATGAAGGTAAGGGCCAGCTGAGACAAGGAGAGAAAGGGGTCACGGGTCGCATGGACACCCCGCACCTGCGCCGCGGCCAGCGTTCAACAAATGGTCAGAACAAATACGGGCGACGCGACGGGGACGCCCCACAGGTCGAGCAAACACGTCGTCGCTGGACATGCGGTGTCCAGCCCGATGTCGCGGCTGCCCGCGAACGCAGGGCACAGCACGACATGTAGTGTAAAGGGGTCAACGGGTCGCATAAACACCCCGCACCTGCGCCGCGGCCGGCGTTCAGCAAATACGCTGAACAAATATGAGCGACGCGACGGGGACGCCCCACAGGTCGAGCAAACACGTCGTCGCTGGACATGCGGTGTCCAGCCCGATGTCGCGGCTGCCCGCGAACGGCAGACCACAGCACGACATGCAGTGTCTGTCGGCAACAGTAACCTTGTACTTTATGAAGCTTATTAAGGCAAACTATAAGACTTACATCAATAAGTTGTAAGCATGTTTTGTTAAGCAAACGTATTTATATCACCCTTCTTTATCTCATTGCTTGATCCAGCGTAGTTTTCAAATGGGAGACAACTTACTCGAAATCCGTCCGTTCCGAAAATCGAAAAATCATAGAAACGATGGAGAACGTACGCCTATATGGGATGTTCAAAAACAAAACGTTTTTTTCATGCGGCAAACAAATCATACCAATTTGTATGATACCAAACTTCCACCAAATTTATCAATTTCAATGTGCCAGAGGTTACAGAAGGACACGAGGTCACGAGGTCATGGGTCACGAGGTGAAACGTGAGAAATGTTAATATTTTACCATAGATGTGTCTTCTTTTATCATGTTTTCTTCCCAAAGATGCAAAACATGTCGCATTTTCTCTTCATTATCGATGAGATATCCATCGCCAAAGATACCCTTGTTGTGTGACCTCAAAATACTGCCGTAGGCTATAGCTCCGAAACCGTTGGTATGATCGGGCTAAGACATTTTCAGGCATGTTCAGAGCATAAGACTACCCTGTACACCAATTCGTGTTCAAATACAAATTTAGTGGATGTAAAATTTGACAGATTTTGGTCGATCTGTCGTGGAACGCACCAGCGGTATTTATATAGTTCCTGTTGAAAATAGCGCAGAAAAGACAATGCCAACTGTCTCTGCGTGAACGCTGTGCCCGGCCGTGAACGAGTCTCGCCTGGCCAGTCAGGACACGTTAGACCGTACATACAGAGGTGCACAAACCTGCCAACTCACCTACCAGCGTAGGTGACAGATATTGGCTGAAACTGTGTCGTTGTTGTGACAGATAATTAATCATTATTGGAAGAAGGAAAAGTATTCACCACATAAAGAAGATATATCACCTCAGGAAAGACATTTGAACGCAAACATATTTCATGTACAGCTTATTTTTGGTTATTTCACGAACTATTCGCTTATATTTCGGTAAGTTATCACTGCAATTTCGGAACAGGACATTTGGCAGGGCTAACTCTTTTGGGACAGATCCCGGTGCACAATATCTGCTGCACGCAGCAAGCTCCATCAGGTTGAACCATGGCGCAGCTACGCCGGGACAGTTGATAGGGTTCGATTGCGACGACCTGCGCTGTTGGAGGCCTGTGCTGTACCATTTTGGGGGACCTGTGCTATTGGAGTAGGTTAGTTAAATCCGAAAGTTTCGAAATGTGACAGATTTTTTGGTTTCAATGCTTGTAGGTGACATTCCCGACGTTTTGTGCACCTCTGCGTACATAGTGCGTCACTTGTCACATAACATCGAAGTCCAGTGGTATTTCGCTCCGTTGCTCGTGCATGTTGAATTCAATTTTTGCGGAAAATAAATACAGCGCCGTAGCGAATTTTTAACATCGTAGCAACATAGCATAACATCGTAGCAACATAATGCAACCAGACAGCCGTGCATGCCACAACACTTGTCAAGCTGGCGTTTCTGTAGATGTGGGTAGCATAAAGTCATGAAGTCATAAAGTATTAAGGCTTAATAAGAGCCACAGGGGCCCATCTGGGTTAAGCCTATCTAGAAAAGGTACTAAAAATGTACATACTCTCACCCCAATCAATCCCTTATCCCAAGTTCCTAGGAAGCTATATACCCCAGCCTATCTAGCACCACTCACTTGATACCGCATAACACCCTCAACAATCACAAGCTCCTCCCATCATACCCATCGTGCCACCATAGACAATCTCATCAGCATCACATCCCGAAGGAAGGTGCCGAATCCACTGCTAGGCACACCCCACACAAATTCATAAAGCGTTCAGACTTAATAAGAGAATCACTTGCTATTGCATAATACACTCAACAATTACAAACTCCTCCCATCATACCCATTGTGCTACCACAGACAATCTCATCAGTATCACATCCCGAAGGAAGGTGCTGAATCCACTGCTAGGTACACCCTATATCAAGTTATAAAGCGTTTAGACTTAATAAGAGACTCACTTGCTATTGCATAACACACTCAACAATTACAAACTCCTCCCAACTCCCATCTCCTCCCTGTCGATCAATCCTCCCTGGAATACAGAAAAACAAGCCCCCTATTCTTATAATGATTGTCTATGCCGTTTTTAAAGATGTTCAGTGTGTTGCTACTGACATTGGTTCCTGGCAGCTGGTTCCAGTGTTCTACTACCCTGTTGGTGAAGAAAGACTGTCTTAACCCTGTCCTGCTGTGATTAACTTTAATTTTGAATTGATGACCTCTAATTACATCATTTCTGTTAAATTCAAACATTTCCCTGAGATATCCCTCTTCCTGACCATGAACAAATTTAAAAACCTCGATGAGATCTCCTCTCAGCCTTCTATATCTAAGTGAAAACATATTCAATTTCTTCAATCTTTCCTCATATGCCAGGTTGCCTATACCATTAACCATTTTTGTTGCCCTCTTTTGTACTCTCTCTAAAAGCCAACAATCTTTCTCATAACTAGGGGACCAAGCTTGGACACAGTAATCCAAATGTGGCCTGACATATGCACAGTAAAGCTTCCTGATGACCTCCTCACTTTTGTATGACACATTCCTCTGTATTGCCCCAAGCATTCTTAGTGCCTTCTTCCTGGCTTCTTTGGTCTGTTCTGATGCCCCAAATTTTGTGTTCAAAATAACACCTAAGTCCTTCTCCTGCTGAGTCACAGATAGTAATTGGCCACCCATCAAGTATGGAGCCTTCATATGCTGCCTACCTACATGCATGACTTTGCACTTATCAAAATTAATCTTCATTTGCCATTTTTCGGACCACTTCACAAGCTCGTCTAAGTCTTTCTGCAGCAAAACCTGCTCATTGTGCCCTGTTATTGCCCTAAAGATCTTCAAATCATCCGCAAATTTCAAAACCGTACTGCTTAGGCCACATTCAATGCTATTCACATATATAATGAACAATAGTGGCCCCAGTACCGACCCCTGGGGGACTGCACTAAGAACATTTTGCCATGATGACTTTGTACCATTTAGCATCACTCTCGGCTGTCTATCTGAAAGCCACAACTCTATCCATTTTAGGATGCTACCTGCAATACCATGGACCTGAAGCTGCATCATTAACCGTTTATGGGGTACCTTGTCAAAGGCCTTACTAAAGTCAAGATATGCTACATGAACCTGATTTCCCTGATCAAATTGTTCTGTAGCAAAATTCAAAGAGTCCAAGAGATTTGTGAGACACGATCGCCCTTTTCTAAACCCATGTTGAGTATCTTGAATCAATCTGTTTCCTTCCAGAAAACTAACTATTCTATCCTTGATAATTGATTCGAGTACCTTGCAGACTAGGGATGTCAGGCTTACTGGCCTATGGTTTTCAACTTTCCCTCTTTCTCCTTTCTTGAAAAATAGGAACTACATTTGGCCTTTTCCAATCTGTTGGAATTCCATTTTGTGAAACTGATCTACAAAATATTATACTAAGTGGAATTGCCACTTCTTTTCAGCTTCCCGCAATACCCTAGCATAAATTCCATCAGGTCCTGCTGCCTTGTTTGGCTTTATTTTTCTGATATAATTGAAAACAATATCACTATCAATGAAATCAACATCGTGTATCTGATCACCTGTCACTGAACTGTGGTTAACGGTTGGCAGATTAGTCACATCCTCCACTGTAAATACTGATTTAAACTGCTTGCTCAGCTCCTCAACCATCTCACCATCCTCACTCAATATAGCCCCATTTACTTCCAGTGGACCAATTGTGCTTGCAACTTTACTTAGCTTGTAGAAACTAAATAACTTTTTACTGTCCCCATTACAGTTCCTAGCAAAATCCAATTCTTTTGCTCGCTTTGCTGCTCTGATTTTCTGCTTCACAGCATCTCTAGATTTTTTATACGACCTTAGATTTACGATATTTGAAGCTTCCTTAAATACTCTAAATGCATCTTTCTTATCCTTAATTGCTTTCATCACATCTGGTGTAAGCCATGCTGGCTTTCCTACCCTTCTTTTGCGCCTTTGCTTTTGGGGGACATGCCTAATCTGAATTTCCCTCAAGTAAGATTTGAACTTTTCCCACATTTCACAGGCATTCAAATCAAAGAATTCTTCTTCCCATTTTATGGCACTTAAAGCCTCTCTCATGCAGTCAAAGTCTGCCCTGTTAAAATTTGGAATCTTTGCCAAATTATCCTTGATTGTCCCTGCTACCTGTGCCTTGAATCTCACTATGTTATGGTCACTTCTTCCCAGAGTTTCTCCTACAATGAAGTCTTGAACTAAATCATTTAAATCTGAGAAGACAAGGTCCAAGAATGAGCCCTGTCTGGTTGGTTCCGTTACAAACTGGTGTAAGAACAAGTCCTCTTCAAGGCATTTCCTAAACAGTTTACATGATGGAGAGCCAACACCAACATTTTCATATCCTTTTAGATTAAAGTCACCAAGAATAAGGCATTTCCTCTGAAAGTTTCTACTGATTTCCTCACAAATCACTTCATCGAGCTCCAGTTGCTGAGAATGTGGTAAGGTTCCTGAACGATACAAAGCTCCTATCCTCAGTTTATTGCTGTTGCCTTTTCCCACAGCAACATCAAGCCAAATGGACTCCACAGACACACTTTTTACCCCATCTGCTACTTTTTGAGAACTGTATAAGCTATTCACATACAGCATTACACCACCCCCTTTCACTGCTGGACCCCTATTGCATGAAAACATATTGTATCCCTGGATCTCATAGTCCTGCAAGTTATCCCCAAAATATCCCTCACTGACCCATGCCTCAGTAATGCAAACAAAATCTGGTTTCTCCTCAGCAACATAACACTTGAACTCTACAAATTTGGATCGAATGCTCTGAGCATTAAGCATCATACACTTAACAAAAGTTCCATGACCCTCTTTGGCTTTTTCATGTTGAGTAGCTCTATCATCTCTGGATGAGCTACCACTCTGCCCCCTTGATCTACTCCTACCCCTATTTGCTGACTGTGGGGTTCTATTGCCTATGCTGTCACTATTGGCATATCCCTGAGATGGCAATGCCAATTCTTCCCTCCCCACCCCATTATCTAGTTTCCCTGAAGGACATGTTCATATACTTTGCCTAACACTTGCACCCCCTTCTCGGAGAATTGCAGGCCATCCCTCTGATAGAGGTCAGATGAGCCATAAAACCTGCACCACTTGTCAACAAAAGTCAAACCTAACTCATTGCAGAGCCTACTTACCCTGGCATTGGCTACCAGTGCCCTAGAGCTCCACTCAGGGGAGACCCCAGCCCTAGGCAGAATAGCTGTCACAATAACTATGCTATTGCTTTGCTTCAGGGTGGCCAGAAGGGCCCTGTAGTCCTGCATCAGCTCCTCACTCCTAGCAGGACCTATGTTGTTCACTCCTACCTGCACTATAACTGTACTACACTGGTTTTCACTGGTGGCCTGTGCGACCACTGGGAACAGGTCTCTAACCTTGGCACCAGGCCTGGTGATACACCTCCTACCTCTCCGACCTTGACAGAATACCCTATCTAAATGCCGCACACGAGAGTCTCCTACGACTAGCACTTTCTCCTTGCTGCTATCACTATCCTGGGGGCAGTCCTCCAATGCCTGGAACCTATTGGATGTTACTACTCCTGCCTGTTGAGCTGCTTCACTAGGTTGCTTCCCACTCCTACCAACTACCACCTGCCACTCACTGCCCCCTTGCTTAGGCTCACGTCTCCAAATCCTCCACCTCCTGACTTTAAACCACAGCCCCTCCTGTGAGCTGCAACTAGAAATCTTCTGCCATGCCACAACACTTGTGAAGCTGGCCTTTCTGTAGAGGTGGGTAGCTGCCTCGTCCTGCGGTCCCGCTCGAAACAAATAGGACATTTAATTTTCCCATGCGTAGAGAGGATTGGAGGAAGTTTGAGCGGTATCTCAGTACATGGAGGAAATGTGAAGCTGACAAATCAGATTGAGATTCGTCAAAAGGTTCCTTGTTATTAAACCCAGACTATGGCAGTTCAGGGTCAAAGCTCAGAATCCCAATGAGAGGTGACCTGAACCCCACAACAGAATAGCAAAGTTCACTCCTACTGTTGCTCACTGTGGCACTGAAGTAATAAAATGACCGAAAAAAAAGATGGAGCCCAGGAAGAATAATCTGACAAAAATCGAATATTTCCTGCTAAGGAGAAGATACGGATTGTAGACAATGGTGGAAAAACTTGTACATTGCTGAAAGAAAACCTGAAAAATATAACGAAATCGTAACATCAAATGGTCGATATCCAACTTTTTACTTTGAAAATTATTGGTCTAAAGAGCGGGGTGTATGCGCTAGGGTTACGCCGGTGATGAAAGTTGGCCCTCCGCGAAGTCGGCTGGCCAGGTCCGCCATCGGCTCCACACTCCGGATTGCTAAATTGGTAAATGGAGGTAATTGAATGACATTCCGTTTTCATGTTTGGGATATTCTCTTTAAGCTTGCATTCTTGTCTGCTTCCTTCAGTACTTAGTCTTGTACGATTCTCGGACTTCTGTGGAGTCTAAGGATAGATCTTGAACACAATTCCATCCATTGCGTCTTTGCTGCATTATTCCGAGAACAGCCTATCGATTAATTTGGAACGTGCGTCCAATCACAAGACCATCCTTTATGTTTTCTTCCCTGGGAGTTCCGACACAGCCGGTTCCTGTTTGTAAACAGCCAGAAGCATGTTTTTCAAACAACCTCACTAAGAGTCTTACTTCTGTCAGACGTTTTGTTGAGCGGACCACGAGCGAGGGCTTTCAGGACTCATCACTATTCAGAATTGGAAGTGTCTTGAAATGCTTCGTCGCACATTTAGGTGGTCCAGCGAAACTTCGCAGCCCAAGGTAAAACTACAAGTATCCAATAATTTGGTAAGATGGTCTGAGACAATCCATGAGAGCAAACAGGTTGAATGCCAGCTTTGCCATCCACAACCGTGTTCCAATTTTCAGGAGAGCTGCGGAATTTTGTTCTATCTGTCTCTCTTTTCCCACCACCACCCACTCATGACTCCGCCTCCCCAGTCAAGTCGCATTTTTCATTGCTTAAGTGTCAGGGGAGGGATGGAGTTCGAAAGGCTGGGATTTCGCCCAATTGGAGCCCATCGTAGTGACCCCTCCCCCTCCCCTAATCCATCCCCAGTCAAATGTTGCTAGACGATGCTCTCCGCTTGTTCCTATTGATGTACTGTATTAGAATACCACGTTTTGGACAAGGCGAGCCAGATCATGTCCTCTCGGCCAAATTTGCTTTCCATATACCCGCACTCCAGCATGGTGTATAGATGCATGCTGAGATGAAGCAAGTGGCAAGAACCACCAAAGTTTGTGGATTTGCATTGAGGAAATTCTAGGCTTTCCGTTCTCAATCAGTATGACTTTCCTATCATTAGACATCAGGAATATATGGGTATAACTTTTGAAAGAGCATCCCGTTCTGCGGGAACAAAAAAAAACAGGACAGGCCATTTTTCCAGCACTGGTTCCGGGAGGCCCGCGATCCTCCGACTGCATGCTGTTGCATCACCGTCATCACCATCACCGTCAATGTAGCGGTTCCATAACTTCCAAAGCATCCTACCTACCAAGCGAGAACAATTTCGAAACCCCCTCCCCTCCCCAAGAAAAGCTCCAAGATCAAAGTGCCCGGAGGCGTTCTGGCATGCTTATTCTATACACGTTCTATTCTATCTTCGCAGGTTAATATTGTTTGTGGATGTGTAAACCCACTCACCGGACCTAATAATCCACCAGAGGCGTGGGCAAGTTGAAGACAACATTGGGTCAGACCGCCCTTGACACCGCTTCCTTCATGCAACACACGAGGGCCAATCGTCAGCATTACCAACAAATTCGGACGTGGCGAGCACTCACTATCCCACTTCCAAGTCCATGCGGCCATCGTCGAAGCTTCGTGCAGCGACCGCCGGCAGCGTGTCGCGATCCTGCGCCGCGCCGCACGTCATCGATCGCTGCTAGTTAGCATGTCGGCCGGCGGCGGCGCCACAGTCGCGGCGGCCGGTCGCACGCGGCGGGCCGCCGGCGACGCCAGACCGGCGCGTCCGGCGTGCCTGCACCATGTGTGGCGGCCGCTGCCCGCCATGCAATTCGACATGGCGCGGCCGCGCGGCCGCCTGAAGGCTGAGCCGCCGGCCAGCCGCAGCCTGAGGCACGCAGGCTGAGCTCTCGTGTCGCCGCTGGCCTGAAGCCGGCAGCTCGCACCGACCGGCAGCAGGGCGGCTGGAGGCCCGCGGCTGGAAACCCACGGCTGGAAGCCCACGGCTGGAAGCCCACGGCTGGAAGCCCACGGCTGGAAGCCCACGGCTGGAAGCCCACGGCTGGAAGCCCACGGCTGGAAGCCCACGGCTGGAAGCCCGCGGCTGGAAGCCCACGGCCGCAAGCCCACGGCTGGAAGCCGGCACGCGGTGCACAGCTGCCACCCGGCGCAGCGGAGAACACTGCAGCCGGAAGCCGAAAGCCTGACGCGGGAGGGTGGCAGCTTGACGCCATGGTGTGAGTCGCCATGGAGACGCGACATGGCGGCGTCTCCAAGCCAAAGTCGCTGGCGCTGGAGAAGGTAAGCGAGCCCAGCCGGCTTGACCCGAAGCGCGCGGAAGGTCATCCCGGCTGCTCATCCACACGTGAAGATAAATGGTAGACGAGCATGGGCGTCGCCACGGATGGGGTACTGGATTTCGGACCCATCTAGATTTGTTTGCGTTCACTTATAATGTTTTTGTGAGCATGCAAGATGCACCACGACAATCACGAGTGTTCTCAGCGTTTGTTGGTGGCTGAAAGATAGATCACATTCAGACAACCATTGCTTTATCCCTCTAGCTTCAACATCATTCCGAAGTCCATGCAGTTTGAACCCACATGAAAACTGAAGGTGGTGACGCCCTTGTAGATGATACACTCGATATGGTTAACAATGAAACAATAGTGTGTCCCTGCGCTGTTGTTCCGACTGTCGTGTCAACTGTCCGACTGTCGGACAGTTGACTGTTGTTCTGATCGTCGTGTCAACTGTCCGACTGTCGGACAGCTGACTGTTGTTCCGACTGTCGTGTCGTAATGACTGTCGTGTCGTCATGACTGTCGTGTCGTCATGACTGTCGTGTCGTCATGACTGTCGTGTCGCAATGACTGTCGTGTCGTCATGACTGTCGTGTCGTCATGACTGTCGTGTCGTCATGACTGTCGTGTCGTCATGACTGTCGTGTCGTCATGACTGGCGTGTCGCAATGACCGTCGTGTCGTCATGACTGTCGTGTCGTCATGACTGTCGTGTCGCAATGACTGTCGTGTCGTCATGACTGTCGTGTCGTCATGACTGTCGTGTCGTCATGACTGTCGTGTCGTCATGACTGTCGTGTCGTCATGACTGTCGTGTCGCAATGACTGTCGTGTCGTCATGACTGTCGTGTCGTCATGACTGTCGTGTCGCAATGACTGTCGTGTCGTCATGACTGTCGTGTCGCAATGACTGTCGTGTCGTCATGACTGGCGTGTCGCCATGACCGTCGTGTCGTCATGACTGTCGTGTCGTCATGACTGTCGTGTCGCAATGACTGTCGTGTCGTCATGACTGTCGTGTCGTCATGACTGTCGTGTCGTCATGACTGTCGTGTCGTCATGACTGTCGTGTCGTCATGACTGTCGTGTCGTCATGACTGTCGTGTCGCAATGACCGTCGTGTCGTCATGACTGTCGTGTCGTCATGACTGTCGTGTCGTCATGACTGTCGTGTCGTCATGACTGTCGTGTCGTCATGACTGTCGTGTCGTCATGACTGGCGTGTCGTCATGACCGTCGTGTCGTCGTCATGACTGTCGTGTCGCAATGACCGTCGTGTCGTCATGACTGTCGTGTCGTCATGACTGTCGTGTCGTCATGACTGTCGTGTCGTCATGACTGTCGTGTCGTCATGACTGTCGTGTCGTCATGACTGTCGTGTCGTCATGACTGTCGTGTCGCAATGACTGTCGTGTCGTCATGACTGTCGTGTCGTCATGACTGTCGTGTCGTCATGACTGTCGTGTCGTCATGACTGTCGTGTCGTCATGACTGTCGTGTCGTCATGACTGTCGTGTCGTCATGACTGTCGTGTCGTCATGACTGTCGTGTCGACATGACTGTCGTGTCGTGTGACGTGTAACTTACACGTCATTGCACTTGTCGGACGGTGGCCACAGCATTACCTAACTCGTCACTGCGTGCCCGATGACCGACACGACCATGGTTTCATTCTGGAGCTTCTGTCCGGACCAGTTCAAGTGTGACACCGCAGCTGGGTTTTGTCTTGCGGCTGGTGATGCCGTCGATTTGCGGCGAGATTGGAAGCACGAGGCTCACTGTGTGTGGTGAGCCTGTTCCATTCCGAGTCCGCCCGTCTCTGTTCGTTTCTCTCGGCCTGTTGCTGCGGATCGCAGATAATGGCTACTCGTATCTCAGCAGGCAACAAATGTCGGTGATTTCGCACAATGCAATCCATACGTCTACTGAATGGTGGAGTTTTTTTTTGCTCGTGAATCCAGACAACGTCTGTTGACGCTGTTCAATTAAACATTCACGACTTAGCTCTCTGATTGGCATGGTGAATGCTGAACATATCTGTGTAACTAGACTCAATGAAGCGCATATAGGTTCCGCAAAATTGGATGTAGGACTTAATATGCTAAATCGAGACTGTTTGGCAGGGAGGGACAAAGGTTCATGAGAAATGGTTCATTCAAGAGTATATATATGTATATATATATATATATATATATATATATATATATATATATATATATATATATATATATATATATATATATATATATATATATATATATATATATATATATATATCACATAATTTGTGTATATATACATACGCTGATGAAACAATATTATACTGAATGATAACTACTTGAAGATAATATACACAAACATCCGTCAAAATAGGTAAAATTGAGCTCTATCGGTCGCCAATTCAAGGTGTATCTTAATAGGCAAGCAGAATGGCGACGCGGTTTGAGCATGGTCTCTGTAGTTATGTCACGTGTTCACCGAGCGTTCATGTTCGGAAATGTGACTCGTGCATTTGTACTGTCATCATTACTCAAGTAACTCCTGCGACTTGGAAAATTCGGCGTCATCCTGAGCATAGCCGTCAACGTAACATGGGAGCTGCACAGCCTTGTGATCATTATGAAAATAAAATATGCCCCATAAAACAGCAGAAGTCAACTCAAAACCTTTGTCAAGTTGCAGCCAATCGAAGAAAAAGAAAGTGTGTAAGGTGTATGATAATTAAAAGGAAATGTGTCTGATATAGGCAGTATATTTCGGCATAGAGCCGAAATTTACTGCCCACATCCGGCACAGCATCCTGTTTTATTATCATGAGTGTCAGATTATTTACTTTCTTAGCTAATGCAGTTATATTAGCAATGTAAATGTATTCCACGTTATCATAGATGCCGTTGTTTAGCCGGATCAGCATTATCTGAGAATAGGTGGTTCTTCGCCCAGCTTTTTGTCTAAATGCATCAAATAATCCAATGATTGCATGCTGACGAATGGATTTGCATGGCTCTCGAAAGCCACCATATTTAACTTGAAAAACTGGAAGGAAATTGTCGAATTCATTTCATGTAATCTGTCAATGCAGCCATCGATGCTCGTTCGTGTCGTCACAGGCCCTTTGTGAGGCGTTAAACTGCATCGTGGTGCGAACGCACCCTCAGCCAAACACCAACACCGGCGGCGGCAGCGCGCGGTACGGGGTAGACTGGCCTGCCAGAGCTGGTCGCTGGTCGCCGTGTTCACACCGTGTCATGAAAATCCCCTCACTTCGCCCCACCCCCACCCCTTCGACCCACACAGCGGGAAAAGCAGCCGAACACGTACCTGTCTGGCTTCAGACGTGCAACGTGCGCCGCCGGACGAGGTGGGACGCGGGACTTGGGATGCGGGACGCGATGGGACGCGGGGCGCGGTGGGATGTGGGACGCGGGACGCGGGACGCCGTGGGCCGTGGGACGCGGTGAGACGTGGGACGCGGTGGGACGTGGGCCGTGGGACGCGGTGGGACGTGGGCCGTGGGACGTGGGCGGTGGGACGTGGGACGCGATGGGACGTTGGACGCGGAGGGACGTGGGATACGATGGGACCTTAGACGCGGTGGGACGCGGGACACGATGGGACGCGGGGCGCGGTGGGACGTGGGCCGTGGGACGCGGTGGGACGTGGGACGCGGTGGGCCGTTGGACGCGGCGGGACGTGGGATACAATGGGACGTGAGACGCGGCGGGACGTGGGATACAATGGGACGTGGGACGCGGTGGGCCGTTGGACGCGGCGAGATGTGGGACGAGGGACGCGTTGGGACGTGGGACGCGGTAGGACGTGGGACGCGGTGGGACGTGGAACGCCACGGGACATGGGACGCGGTGGAATGCCGAGCAAGTCTGATTATGTGTTGATCTGATGACTTGGCCACCTGGTGGTCTGACGCCGCTCGCAGTGCTTCTATGACATATTCTATGACGTATTCTATGACGTATTCTATGACCATGCGCTGAGTTGACGTAGTTCGGTGATGGCACGAGGTAGACGTGTTGAAGGACCATGCCGTCCGCGGTGAAATCGATCAAGATGAAAGGACGTTGCTATTGGTGCGGTGGGGATGTTCGCGGTGCGTCGCTATAGTCGATATTGGTCAGGTCTGAATAACCTAATCACCACCCGAATCGTCAAAACATGCCGGAACGCTGGCGTTGAAAATAATAATGGCGTTCTTGTATTTGCACAGCCTGCAATCTAGAATGAATGCGTAAATATTTGCGACGCTTGATGACATTGATTGGAGGAGGGCGGAAATCCATCGATATGCTGTGAGGCTCTCAAACATTGGAGTAGTTAGCTTAGAATGTCTAATCTAAACTATTTAGGGGGAGTGACAACGTCTTTGAGATGAAATTGCTCACCCAAAGGTATATAGAACGACATCCCTGAATACAAAAGAAGTCGAAGCATATGTTCCTATCCAAAATAGGCAAAATTAAGCCGTCCAGAAGGGGACGAGTGGTCTAGGGGTAAGATGCTCGTCTCACAATCGAAAGGTTGTGGGTTCGAGTCTCACCTGTCGCTACTCTTCGCCCGCGACCAATCGGCGTGAGAGTTGGCGACGCTATATGACTCAATGGTCGACGTGTCGTAAAACCAATAACCAACCAAGCCGTCCAGAACACCCGAATTTAATCAATTCCAAGTGCTTCACCGCCTCCAGTTTCCAGGTGATGTCCAGCATCATAGCGCAGGAACAATTTTCAAGTTGGATGGTTAACTTTTTTAGCCTTCACGTTGGAGGGCTAAACAATTTCGGTGTGATCAGAAGCCGAGGTGTGCCAGCGTCGGCGGCTGCCATGATCAATTCTAGACGTTGGCCAAGAGCCTCCCATTTGCTGTCAATTTGCAGCCTGCCGCTGCCCACATGGAGACACAAAGCCGTCAGTGTCAGCGACACAAAGCCGTCAGTGCCGGCGACACAAAGCCGTCAGTGTCGGTGACACAAAGACGTCAGTGTCGGCGATACAAAGACGCCAGTGTCAGCGGCACAAAGACGCCAGTGTCAGTGACACAAAGACGCCAATGTCGGTGACACAAAGCCGTCAGTGTCGGCGACACAAAGCCGCAGTGTCGGCGATACAAAGACGCCAGTGTCAGCGATACAAAGACTCCAGTGTCGGCGATACAAAGCCGCTAGTGTCGGCGATACAAAGACGCCAGTGTCGGCGATACAAAGACGCCAGTGTCGGCGATACAAAGACACCAGTGTCGGCGATACAAAGACGCCAGTGTCGGCGATACAAAGACGCCATTGTCGGCGACACAAAGACGCCAGTGTCGGCGACACACAGCCGTCAGTGTCGGCGATACAAAGCCGTCAGTGTGTCACACAAAAACGCCAGTGTCGGCGATACAAAGACGCCAGTGTCGGCGATACAAAGACGCCAGTGTCGGCGATACAAAGACGCCAGTGTCGGCGATACAAAGACACCAGTGTCGGCGATACAAAGACGCCAGTGTCGGCGATACAAAGACGCCAGTGTCGGCGATACAAAGACGCCAGTGTCGGCGACACAAATACACCAGTGTCGGCGATACAAAGACGCCAGTGTCGGCGACACAAAGACACCAGTGTCGGCGATACAAAGACGCCAGTGTCGGCGACATGGAAAAAGAAAGTACAAAGACACCAGTGTCGGCGACACAAAGACACCAGTGTCGGCGATACAAAGACGCCAGTGTCGGCGACAAAAAGACACCAGTGTCGGCGATACAAAGACGCCAGTGTCGGCGACACAAAGACACCAGTGTCGGCGATACTAAGACGCCAGTGTCGGCGATACAAATATGCTAGTGTCGGCGATACAAAGACGCCAGTGTCGGCGACACAAAGACGCCAGTGTCGGCGACACAAAGACACCAGTGTCGGCGACACAAAGACACCAGTGTCGGCGATACAAAGACGCCAGTGTCGGCGATACAAAGACGCTAGTGTCGGCGATACAAGGACGCCAGTGTCGGCGATACAAAGACGCCAGTGTCGGCGACACAAAGACACCAGTGTTGGTGATACAAAGACGCCAGTGTCGGCGATACAAAGACGCCAGTGTCGGCGACACAAAGACACCAGTGTCGGCGACACAAAGACACCAGTGTCGGCGATACAAAGACGCCAGTGTCGGCGACAAAAAGACACCAGTGTCGGCGATACAAAGACGCCAGTGTCGGCGACACAAAGACACCAGTGTCGGCGATACAAAGACGCCAGTGTCGGCGACACAAAGACACCAGTGTCGGCGATACTAAGACGCCAGTGTCGGCGATACAAAGATGCTAGTGTCGGCGATACAAAGACGCCAGTGTCGGCGATACAAAGACGCCAGTGTCGGCGACACAAAGACGCCAGTGTCGGCGACACAAAGACACCAGTGTCGGCGATACAAAGACGCCAGTGTCGGCGATACAAAGACGCTAGTGTCGGCGACACAAAGACGCCAGTGTGCAGGCGTCGCAGTGGCACGCCGCAGCGCCACCCCGGTCGGCGTTGATGAGTTTCATATTGAGCCGCCACCGACGCTCTGTTTACTGCCACCCCAGCGCGTGCAGCCGGTGGAAGTGGGCAAGGGCAAGCAGGGGGGGAGCAAGGGCAAGCAGATGCTGGTGCGGAAGTTGCCTACACAAATGAGCCAAGTTTGCACGGTCTGGATGGGTGTCCATGCGGTCATCCAGGTTTGTATCTAGGTTTGTATCCAGGTTATCCAGGTTTAGGTGTTTATAAGAGTGTCTAGATTTGTATCCAGGTTATCCAGGTTTGAATGTTTGTACGAGTGTTTGAGGGTGTGTAGTAGTGTCTGTAGGAGTGTTTGCAGGAGTGTCTGTAGGAGGCGGTGACTGTTTGGTAGGAGACGCGCATAGGCGGCGCCTGATGTTTCGCGTCTGTGGCGGCGACGGAGATGATGGCTGGTGACACGGTGGCCTATGTGACCGCGAAGGTGGAGACGGTGCTGGAGGGTCGCCCGTAGTGGAGCATCCGTGTTCACGGGCATTGCATCATCCAATCGACCAGGTGTTGCTGATTTCATGCAGCCGTAACTGGGAAATGGCTGTCAGTAGGGTTGAAGCATGGCCATGTCCAGGATGTCGACCTTATGGAGCTCTGCCCTTTCCTGGAGTTCATCCGCTCCAATTTCGCCGGAAGCTTGAATGGAGTTCTTTGGAATTCCAGCTCACTGCGTATCTCCACCGAAATTGTCTTCTTAACAACTCGCAACATGCCTATCGACCACTTCACTCTACTGAAACTGCCCTTGCTGATGTAGTAGCTTATGTCACAAATTGCATCGAAAGGCGCCGCGTTTGTCTGCTCGCATCAGTAGATTTGTCTAGTGCCTTCGATTGCGTGTCTCATAGCCGACTCTTGACCAAATTAGAGTGGTACGGCATCGACAGCTCTTGGTTTAGATCTTACCTTTCAAATCGCAGACAGGTAGTTCGGCCCGGAAGACTTGTATTCAACGTATCCTGTGGTGTTCCACAAGGAAGTTTGTGTGGTCCAATTCTGTTTTTGTTGTACACAAATGATCTTCTCTCACACATAGGTGATGTCTTTAAAGTCGTTGCTTACGCTGACGACACACAGGCGATGTTGTCATCGAAATTGGAGGACATAATGTATGCCAAACGCCGTCTCGAATCGTGCCTGGAAACTATGTGCTCGTGGTACCGTGTAAATCTTCTCAAGCTCAACCCATCTAAAACGCAATTTGTGATTTTTGGTTCTCGCCAGATGATCGCGCGGCTGCCTACCATCAGCCTCTCTGTTCTTGGATCGGATATTTCACGTGTCTCATCTATCAAAAACCTGGGTGTGACCATGGACGAATCGTTAACATGGAGTGAACAAATTGGCGATATTGCTAAGAAATGTAACCGCATCATCTTTCCTCTAGCCAAGCATGTACGTTCTCTTACTGAAGAAACGCTGTCGAAGTTAGTGCTTGCACTGGTTTTCCCCCATGTAATGTACTGTTGCTCAATCTGGTCTGCTGCATGTGACACCGAGCGCGTGCGAATCCAAAAAGTCATAATGAGGGCGGCTAGGATCATAACTAGGACCTCTCGCTATGGTCATATATCGCATGTTATTGAGCGGTTAGGCTGGCCTAGCTTACAACGCTTTGTCGACATTAGGGATTGCTCACTGGTTCATCTTGCAGTGCATCACTCGGGAGCACCTGAAACCCTGCGTGATCTTGTGACATTGAGAAGTGACGTCAGCTCTCGATCTACGCGATCAACACCGTTTTCAGTAGAGCGCCCACGCCTGAAAACTTCTTTTGCGCAACGCTCTTTCATGTACCGTGCTGCAGTTCTTTGGAACAGTCTCCCCGAGGAAGTTAGGGCCGAGAATATGCGACTGGCTTTTAAGTTTAAGCTGAAGGAGGCGCTGAAAAGAGCTGTACGTGGGAATGTTTGAGTATTGTATGCATGTGTTTTTAATGTTTTAGTAGCCTCCTGTCCCACCCCTTTTTTTTAAAGCGTTTTTGACATTTGATACTGAGTATCTCTTGGTACCAATACAAGGATTGATTGATTGATTGACTGCAAACCTATTGCTGTTTCACAGACATGTCCCGAACTGAATGCGAAGTACACAAAGGAGTCCTTGATGTCAGAAACGGGAAAAAATATCAACTCCAAATTGGAACGCCACACAATTTTCCTCTCCAGATCCAGGGCCACAAAACACAAATCCAACCCTGTTCGCAAAGAAGGTGAAGCTTGCCTTCATCATCTATTTCTACTACACAATGCAGTATGTATGCTTCCTCTTCGTCGTCATCGTTCTGGGAATAAAAGTACCATTGCCTGACGCCGCCAGCATATTGTTTGGAAGCTTGTGCCCAAACCTTGCACTTTCCCGGAATGCTGCTTAGTGGCCTTCGATGTGCTGGTGCTGGTCACCATCTCGTACACCAAGTGTCTTACAAATTCGAATAACCGATTCATTAATTCCTGATTTAGCAATATTGACCGGGTAATTTAACAACATGTATGAATTGACAAAATATTAAGCGCTGCTATTGGACATTCGACTTCAGTATACTACGAAGGTATACACTTACAAGTCGTACTTGAATGATTATCATGCGTGTTCAGTATGCGCATAGGTAATTCAGAACGCAAGTTTAAAGAGCTTGTCTGTAACCTTATCATCATAAAAGTTCATTCAAGGGCATATCTGACAGCGCACTGGAAATAAACAATTCCTGCCGGCAATGCGACGTGCACTCGGGTCCTCCAACAGCAGTTGCTCACGTATCTCATTGTATTTACCGTTTGTCCACCTGGTATCCATACCAGACACACCATCACCCAGCAGGGCACTGGAAAATAATGCTGCAGCATGTTCACAAATTGCTGTTCTTGTCGTTATCGAAAAAACTGCCCAACTGACCGACCGCCACCAACGATATTGCTGCGGCGATACCCGTTCCGACAAAGTGAATTTGGGTAACCCGATAAAGGTCCGTCCGCCAGCTGAGAAGACTGGGGTAAACAAACCGCGATCCAACTAGGCCAAGGTGACACAATAAGCAGTCCGTCCGAAAGACATCGACTTCCTCTCCGATCGAACGTGTTCAGCTGAGATATGTTCCTACTATAGACAGTCCA
Organism: Ashinkailepas kermadecensis; assembly: GCA_034440615.1. NCBI lineage: Eukaryota > Metazoa > Arthropoda > Thecostraca > Neolepadidae > Ashinkailepas > Ashinkailepas kermadecensis. Next base: position 78,520 of record JAOTOM010003110.1, on the reverse strand, counting down.
CCTTACAAACTATTGGGAAGACATTAGACTAATCGGAGCCAAAACGTGGCTTGAAATGCTGACGAAATCTGATAACTGACAACATTCTTTTATCGCATAAAAGATTCACTCTAGTGCTCATTCACCACTCTATCTCAATTGAACCGCACAGCCATCATCGTACCGAATACCAACTGCAATTACAATTCCGATGTGTTGTGCTGTTTGGGTTTTAACATGCACCTATTTCATTCCGATATTCTCCATGACGTGCCTTTAATATGTGTTGAAATAAACGAGTTTGCGACAGTATTTCTGATAGGGGAAGGTTTCAACAGCGATTCAAGCGGGGACGAGTGGTCTAGGGGTCAGATGCTCGTCTCACAATCGAAAGATTGTGGGTTCGAATCTCACCTGTCGCTACTCTTCGCCCGCGACCAATCGGCGTGAGAGATTGGCGATGCTATATGACTCAACGGTCGACGTGTCGTAAAACCAATAACCAACCAACGGCGATTCAAGCTGCAATACAACATTTCAAGTCGTAATTATCTCACTCAAAGTGAGTTCTGCTCTTTTCTTTTCGATGCACCGACTTCCAGTACAATGTTTTCAAGCATGGATCTTGCACCGCACCCGGCATGCACCATCAGCCCCTAATGGTACCATCAGCCCCTAATGTTACGTCGGGAAACCAAGCAACATACCACCGCGCACCATCCATCAGTCTTTATTAAAGTTCTTGGCTTGCATCGCGACGTCTCGGGCTCAAGGACAGGTAGAGAGGAATCTTGTATTTATGCTCGTAATAAGGCAATTGTGTGAACGCATCGTATCCGAAATGACTTTACCTCTGCATCGTTGCACAAAGGCGTGTGACTTTTGAAGCTCTCTACACAATACGCCTATGGAAAGGGTCGGGAACACTGGGCTTTACTGGATGAGCTCCCCGTGGAGTACGAGTAGCCGGGCAATCCCTTCTTGCATGCTACCACCCGATTGACCTACTGACTCACGAGCCCAGGAAGTCGTGTGGCGATGGGTCAAAGTCCTTGTGTCGACCAGGTCACAACACGCGAAAAGAGTGTGTCCACACGATTTCTTCGGAGCTGAAATTCAGAACTGCCCGCTACTTCCAATGATGCATATGGCTGATATGTACGGGGATTCCACTTCACCCACGCTTTTATCACTTGCCTTCGCTAGTGTAGCGCCTCTACTATAGAGACGCAGTAGACCTACATCTCACATGTGCGAAGTTGTTTGGTGCAACATCTTCATGTCAAATACTTCATTTCAAGCTCTAAGTCTGACATATCTGGACATCCGTTTTGCCGTACTGCTGACATGCAATTCCTCGTCGCAAGAGGAAACACTTTAGTTCTCCTTCTCCGAGCTCTTTCTGTTTTCAAGAAGTTCCCCTTGACACTTTGATGGTTTCATTCTTGGGTCAGAACATTTGCCATAATCAGAACTTGTTTCTTCGGCCCAAAACAAGATTGGGGATGCTCCAAGCATCTGCTTCGTGTAAGTGTTGCAGGATGTAATCGAAAGCTGGCCATGACAGTGGTAGGATGCAACGTTGTAAGTATGTAACACTGGAGCGTTAGTTAGTTAGTTATTTGGGCTTTAGGGCGCGTCGACAACTATGGCCATATTGCACCCATAACCAAGGTATTCATTGAAATACGGTTAGAGAAAGTGTCAAGCCTCTTTTTGTGGGCACGGCCAAATGGTGCTATTGTGCCGTAGATTTCACATGTAATGCATACCAGTGGGGAGTATATATTACCGAGAACGACACGTCAGAAAGGAAGTCGATAAGTCGTCCCGGTTGGACATTGCTAGACTTGTCAGACAGGATAACACTAAGTGAGTTTACCTGTGCAAATTCAAATTGACGCATACGCTCGTCAGCATAAAGAGGACACGAGATCAAAACATGGCGAACTGTCAGTGGTGCACGACATCTTATGGACCGAGGCTTGTCGCCACCGCACAACAAATAGCCGTGAGTGGCGTAAGTATGCCCTATGTGGAGGCAGCACAGTGTGACCTGTCTATGTTTGCGACAGGACGAGCTCCATTGTCTCAGACGTTGTTTAATGGTTCTCAGTTTGTTCGCACGTGTCGCTTCCCACACTGCCTGCCACTTGTCTTGGAGAAAGATTGACACCTCTCGGTAGTGGTCCGTGGCAGGAAGTGGCAGCGTCCGAGTGCACGGCGCGCGTGCTGCCCGCTTCGCCGCAGCATCCGCCAACTCGTTCCCAGAAATACCCACATGGCTGGGAAGCCAACACAGGGAAGCCAACCCTACGTCTCATTTTGTGCATATTGGTCAGACTGCTTAAAATATCACGCAAAGGGGGTTTGACGGATAAAATGTGTTCAGTGCCAAAAGGCTGCTTAAAGAATCGATGAAGATAACATGTCGATCTCGTTCCGACACTTAAATGTAGCATGAAGCTTTCAAAATAGCGATAAGTTCTGATGAGTACACAGATTAAAGAGTACACCGTACACAGATGAGTACACAGAACACTGGAGCGTTGAAAATACCATGTCCAGCCTGGCTACGGTGATCAGCAGTAATGAGGGATCCACCATTAAATGGTGGCAACTCACAGTGTAACCCATAAATGTGTTGTTTTCAACGTGGTGCTGGATTTAAGAAAAGGTGGGGTCATGAATAGCTATTGACTCCTAAAAAGTGATGTGATAAACAACTTATTTCCAGCTGCATGCTCGTTTAGGCATACTACAGAGTATTCCATGGTCTAGATGTGCTGCATATGCTAATGTGCACTGCCTTGCAGTATTGTTATATTGGGGACACATTTAATCACTGCAATTACTGTAGTGCATGGGAAGCAACTGCATCAAGCGTGCTTATGTCAAATTTGTAATATGCTAGTCAGTTCTTGCATCGCCCCACTGGTCTGATGATTTCATGTACCAGACATGCTTGGTAGAATCATGATTTAACAATGCTGTTGACCGCCAATGGCTCACATTTCTTGTACATGGCTTGTCACTGGGCAATGGAATAATCTTAACAGCATTCTGGGTTTGTCAGGCATGGATCATTAACTTGCTAATCACAGCCTGTTCCGACTCCCATGTCCATTATAGGTGAACTTCGAAGAAGCTATAACAACAAAGTTAGACTTTGTCATTCGGGCCACCCCGCGGGTGCTGATGGTCCGGGTGAAGCCACGCTCAGAGGTGAACGAAGGGTGCCCGCGCGCAGGGGTGCAGCTAGGAGTTCCACAGGGGAAGGGAGGTCCGACGAAAAAATAGCAATTATATAGACAGCTTCCCGCTTGCGAAGCGGGACGAAAATTTCTGGTTTTGTGTGGTGGAAATCTCAGAATATCTTGTTCAATCTAGTGTATTCTTGGTTGATAAAGATTTGGTGGGGATGGGGCTGTTGGCTGCGCCTCTGTTCACGTGGTTCATCGAAACTTATGCCATGCCTAGCTGAAACTTTTTACATGGTGCTGTCTGTGTGCTCCAGTAACTACGGCACCAATGCAGTGCAAGATCACATCAACCAGTTCACTGCATAATACCTATCCGTCGGAGCAGAGAAGAATAATTGTATTTTTCACTGCATCATGACAAAATTGAATGCGCTATTTCGTGCTACCTGTGACAGCATATATTTCAACATGTGACAGCCTTGTGGTGTCCCATGTTCTGTAGGTGACAGGATGGACACTGTAACATAGTTTATATTAAGTACTGTTTTGGCCACCTCATTCATATGCCTGTAATCCCGTATTGCGCAGCCCGTAATGCTGTACCCTGCAAGCCATCCAACCAACCGCCCCGCCACTGTAATGCGATCAGTAATGGTGCGCGGCCCGCCGTCGCCGGTTCGCCGCGCTACAGCTGATATAGCGCTCTTGGGACAATGCCGGGCCACTGGCCGCGGTCTGCTGCGGAGCAGCGGCTGTTCGGCTGCCACGTCTCCAGTGAACTACCTCCGATGTATCGGAGCTTCCTGAACTGTCGAGCTGCGCGGGTCTGTCGCGATCGGCAGCATTTGTAAATTAAATAACTGTCTTTCGGCCTCTAACTTCAGAACGTGTAACATTTACTGGCGGCGGTCTCATCGAAACGTTGGACAAAAGTCCTTCCGAAGCGTGCGAATTGCTGTTTACTACCGTTTATTTGCTTTAACCACTGCACAATAAATTAAGTGCAGACATTGAACTTTCGGGAGTTGCCGCGGCGCCCGGTCCTGATAGAGTACATCACGAGCCTGCAAGACGACTACGCTACAACTATTCGGGTCACGGCCCACTGTAACGAAGTTCATTTCCAAACCCGGAATCTCACTTATGTCTGGGCAAAACTTCTTTGGGCTACGTGAATAGTACTATGGACCTCGCGTTGACGATATTAAAGACTCTGGATTTATGTTCAATTGCTCTGTCTGGCAGTTCCAACAGCTACTCTTGACAAGCATTGCAAATCCCGCACTCTTATTTGCCAATAATAAGCAGACTAATGGCGACAATTATTTGTGTTTAATAGTGCAGCAGTTGGGCTAATGAATACAATACTATCCTTAAATAACACACCTCCTCAATCGAGCTTGACACGGCAATTCAACCGGCCATCCCACATATCGACATACATCAACTTATTGGCCAACATGCATCTCAACAGTCATGTCTTGTTAAACATCAATCCCATCATGGCATATAGGCTCAGCATCCCATCTCTCATTAATTAGTTCCAGCGTTCAACGAGACGTCAAAATTCATACGATCTAATTCACATTCCGGCCAGTCTTCAATCACGCTGTACGTTCAATTATTCAAGTGATTACATCTCACTTTCACACAGACAGACAGTGATTCCTCAGTCGAAGTCCCACGTGCCTCAGTACCGAAGTACTGGACAGGCCCATCCACCGGCCGCCCTGTCCCGCTGAGCGCCGTCTCACGACTCCTATCGAAGGACCTCGAGTCCCCGCGAGCTAAACACGACCGCCAACGCCCTGGCCGTCCAATGCAATGCCACGCCATTGGCTAATAATCACGTGACATATCCAGAGCATGTGACTTCCGCGTCACATCCTAGAGCGTCGGTCGTACGGCCCTGAACCATTCGAGAACAATGCTCGTACCCGGTGAACTTTCCTGCACCGGCGGGCGCGCCGTCCCTTTGAGACATCGGAGACATTCCATCAGATCAGAGCTGTCTCTGGTCGCAACGAGAACCTCGTCCGACTCGTGGGAACTACTGCTGTCCTCGGCACAATTCGGCGGCACCGCGCCGCGGCCTGGCGTCTGACACCAGAGCTGCTGAGCTCAGCGGCACACAGGCAGCTGGCTGGGCTGGTCGGGGCGATACAGCGCCCCGACACCATAGCAACACATGACTACAGACCAGCTCACGGCCCATCGGGCGTCTATGGGCGCCAAATAGCCCTGTAGTCGGCGCACACTTAAACCCAAATAATCAATAAATCAACCATCTGGCGTCTGACATCCGCAAACCCAAGCTATGGGGGACCATTCACCCAGCAGTCGATCATTATTCTATGTCGCCATTACATTCATAAATCATACATACATCTGTCCTCACGTACCTGTCCTTACATACATCCAAGACACATCTGCCACCACAGACACACCCGACATCAGTCACGGGGCATGACATCTGGCATACCTGTCATCCCATACACACACACTGCACTCGAGACAGTAACGACATATAATTGCCACAGTGACAGGAACCTGTCATATCACTGTCATACCGCTATCATACTACTGTCATGTACACACACCTACCCGACTGTGGTTCCCAGAATAGACTTGTTAATATACATCACCCGAGACAAATCACATTCACGTCACCCACTGACATTTCATCATCTTCTCACAGGTGGCCGTGCATCGAGGTCACGTCGTCAGACGGCAGCAGTACATCGAGGTCACTTGCAGCGGACAGTGCTCATCCCCCTGACCCGAGGTGCCGCGTGTCGGCCGGAAGAGGGGATGGGAACAATGGCCGTTGGCCTCGCCGGCGGGCGGTCGGTGCCGGAGGTCGGCGACGTGCCGACGTAAGCATCGGCCACCTGGGCCGGTAGCTTTCCACTCGGACCTGCATCGTACAGGCGCTAAATTTCTGGAATTATAGTGCCCCCACAACCAGCTTCGCTACAACACTTTTTCACCTCTGCCTCTACAGGCGCATTATACTGGTGAAAATTTGCTCTTTATCGGAAATATTTTATGACAAGTCGTGGTGAGAATATCCGTGGTGCTAATATACTTTCAACGAGGTTTTGCGGTCACATTACATCCGAAAATAATATCAGCTAAATATTGTCATTTTCAACAGCCAGTGATAGATCAGCCAGTCAGCCAACCCTACAAACTTAGTTTTTTTTTATTGACGTTCCAAATAATTTTTTTTTCTCTCAAATATACAAGAGGCCGCCTGATGGGTATGGAATATGGCCAATGGAAAACAAAATGTTCATTCGCAGCACAACATTTTCCTATGCTCAAAGAACAAAACAGCGCCACATCTGGTGTGGGGTTTAGTTCGCTGCCCGCGCTGCAGTCAGATATGAAAACAATGCAGTCATACCAATGCAGTGATCTGGTGTGCAATACCAACTGATGGTATAACATTACTTAGATCTTGTATTTCTCTCTGATTGCTTTTGTCGTCGATAACAATCGTACAACAGTCGCTGACAAATGGGACAATCCTTTACAGGGATGGTCACATTTGTGGACGATTTCTAAAAACACATTCTAATGAGTATTTGATGTTGATAATAATGTTTTTTTTCTTCATGACAATGGCTGTGCATTCGGGGTCCCCAACATCAATAATTCATGCTGCTAATTGTATTTCTCTTTGAGCCACCTCGTATCCTACTGGAACACACAATAATTCAGGACTTGAAAGAACCGGTTTTTTGTTCGGCCCGAAGCGAAAGCAAAGTGTTATCTGCTAGATAATTTACGTTGCGCGTAAAATGTTGCCTTAAGCCGGCTAAGTGGCATCAAGCGATGGCGCCAAGGCCATCCGAACGGCACACTATGGAAAAGGCGAGAGAAGCAGCACGACCAACAGGGACGGCAGGCACACATAAGAGACATTCATACATTCGTACCTTCATACATGACATTGGACAGTACGTTTGGAGGATGGCCAGCACCAGTGCCTCCGTCCGTCTCCCCGAGCCTGCAGTAGCTGAACCGGTGGACGTGGCAGATGCCGGGCTTCGACACGACGATATGCCGGAGAAGCGTAGGTCGGTCAGGGCGAATTAAAAAATTTGCCGGTTGTTCCAGAGCTGATGTATACAAATTTGAGTGGTCCTTGCTGCCCTCTTGCAAGTTAATAACTATATATATGTATATATATATATATATATATATATATATATCAATATATCTATCTATATATAATCATGCAAGGGCGGGGAGAAAATTGCGTGTGACTTTAGTGCATTGTCCCAGCATGGTTCTTGGAGGAAATATAAAATGATCTCGTGGAGCACCGCGTGCCCATCCTGCTGTTAAATGTTGGCGAAGTAATTGGAACTGGTGCGACATTGTATTATATAAAATGAACAGGGACATGGGATCCAGCCCTGGAGATGATCAGCTGACGGAAGGTTATAACGCTAGCCAGCACAGCAGACAATGGCAAAAAAGTCTGTTGTGGTCGACTATCTCAGAGCTATCTTGTGTCTATTAATTCTCCACATAGGCATCAACATCAACAAATATCCCACATGTCCTTCGAAGGTCTCACCTTTTCCCATAACAACAAAAACATCAACAAAAAACATCAACAAAAACCTCCAGCGACATTGGATGAGCACCATCATCATCGCCGACCCTGCCTGACGCAGCTATGTTACTGCTGCTGTGTTGATAAAGTGGCAGCAATTCGCAGTATCTTGTTTATAATTCAGACAGTCGAAGTCTCAATCGATTAACAGCCGCGGCCACAGTCACATGCAACTGTCGATTAGCTCAAATTCGACTATGGAACTAGGACAAAGCCAATCATAAAAGCCCTAAATTATGCATCGCTCAGAGCAAACGCAAAAGGTATGTGCCATTGGCTCCAAATGGAGCTTGTAGAACACAAGAGGTTCTTATGCCACATCGCTTCCGTGACGAATTTCAACATTCCACTGTGCTCGTCTTGACATCTCACACCTAACGAGAAAGGCACGCATTCTAAACTGTGACTGTTTGCAATAACCTGCGACTGTCCCTGTCCGCCAGCGACACCATGTGTCCATTATGGCCGCCGACTGTCGCTGTCCGCCAGCGACACCATGTGTCCATTATGGCCGCCGACTGTCTCTGTCCGCCAGCGACACCATGTGTCCATTATGGCCGCCGACTGTCGCTGTCCGCCAGCGAGACTGTCTCTGTCCGCCAGCGACACCATGTATCCATTATGGCCGCCGACTGTCCCTGTCCGCCAGCGACACCATTTGTCCATTATGGCCGCCGGCTGTCTGTCCGCCACGGACACCATTTGTCCATTATGGCCGCCGGCTGTCTCTGTCTACTAGCGACACCGGGTGTCCATTATGGTCGCCGACTATCCCTGTCCGCCAGCGACACCATGTGTACATTATGGCCGCCGGCGTTTTGCCACGCTAGTGGAAGAAGACGAACACTCCTGGATCCATTGACGACGCGCATTCAACTGCTAGGTCACCTACTATCTTCAACCTCGTAAGCCGATTAACTCGGTAATCCCGCCGGTTGTAGGCTTCTAGCTCCGTGTCTGACTTACGGCCAAGAGCCCGACGCCCTACCGACTGACCTTTCGACGCCCTACCGACTGACCTTTCGCGTCACACCGCGTGACAATGTTCGAGATGAACTGACAAGGAAATCGCTCGGAAATTACCGACGCAGCGCACCTCCGCGCCGGAGATCGCCGCCGCCCGGCCAGTTGCTGGCGCGATTATACTTCCAGGCGGCGTCGTTCCGCCGTCAGACGGTCTGCCGTCTGGACGAATAAACCCGGCCCCGACCGCAGGCTCGGTCATTGGGACTGAGTGGCATCAGCTTGGGCTCCCATGTCAAAAGTGAAACGTCGAGCAACTTGCTGTGTGTCTGTGTGTGTATATGTTGTACAGCATTTGATAACGAGTAGGTTTTCTGAAGACGCTGCTCTTAGCTTGGGTGGTAATATTTTGCGCGACTAGCAAGAATATTGTTTGCTTCCTCGTAGCTGACACATCTCGACACTTCTTGTAATGACTGTCACTTTTACTTTTTGGCGAAAGCAAAAGGAAAAAAAAAACGTAAACAGCAGCAGCAAAGCCAGCAACAGTCAGGTATAAAGGTGAGCAATTCTGGCAACTTCGATGCATCCGTCGGCGAGATGTCGGATGACGCTCAAAATACGTCGGCAATTAAAGTGTTATATCCCGTCCCTTGCTTCCATGCATCATGGGCACAGGAACGGCCCACGAGGTGACGGGAGAGAGGCAAGGCCGATTTTCGGTCATTCTTTTCAGTCAACGCCATACAGTAAATGATCCGAGAAGATTTAGGCCCATGTCCCCCAATGCTCCTACGCTTATGTTCACCATGCAGCCCTTTGGTAACTTTGCAGGGTAGAAAGTCGCCCGCACTGGAGGCGAGATCCTTAGGGGTAACGTACCCGTCTCCCAACTGAAAGGTCGTGGGTTCGAGTCCCACAGATCGCTACACTTCGCTCACGACCAATCGGCGTGAGATTGGCGAAGCTATATGATCCAAAGCAGTCTACACATGGCAAAGCCACCACTAACAACAGGAGCGATAACAAAAATAAGAACGACAGCGGCAACGTCACCACCACCACCACCAGCACCAGCACCAGCACCAGCACCAGCACCAGCACCAGCACCAGCACCAGCACCAGCACTAGCACTAGCACTAGCACTAGCACTAGCACTAGCACTAGCACTAGCACTAGCACTAGCACCAGCACGAGCACTGACCAGGTGGTGAATTACCGGTAACACGGGGCATTACAGTCCGCTGACGGACAAACACACCATCCACGGGTATGTCGAGTTGGACCAGGCACGGCGATAGCTCAGTTGGTAGGGTGTTGAACTTTTGATCGCAAGGCTGTGGGTTCTGACCGCACAGCCGACGAGATTACAAAGTCGACCCGCTACCGGCGTGAGAGGCTGGCGACGCTATATAACGCTGCAGTTGAACACGTCGTAAAGAAGCCTAATGTTCTTCTTTTTCGAGCCGGAGCTCAGTCGAGGCGGCCGCTGGCTGTCCGTGATGTGGTGGAGTCTGTGTCGGCGGCGTCAGTCTCGGACTCTTGGCGCCTACTGATCTCCAATCTCCACCGTGTAGGGCGTAGGAACTCCACACTCCACCGTGTAGGACGTGGGAACTCCAGTCTCCACCGTGTAGGGCGTGGGAACTCCAGTCTCCACCATGTATGGCGTGGGAACTCCAATATCCACCGTGTAGGGCGTGGGAACTCCAGTATCCACCGTGTAGGGCGTGGGAACTCCAGTATCCATCGTTTAGGGCGTGGGAACTACAGTCTCCACCGTGTATGGCGTGGGAATTCCAGTCTTCATCGTGTAGGGCGTGGGAACTCCAATATCCACCGGGTAGGGCGTGGGAACTCCAATATCCACCGTGTAGGGCGTGGGAACTCCCGTATCCACCGTGTAGGGCGTGGGAACTCTACACTCCACCGTGTGGGGCGTGGGAACTCCACACTCCACCGTATGGGGCGTGGAAACTCCGGTATCCATCGTGTAGGGCGTGGGAACTCCACACTCCACCTTGTGGGGCGTGGGAACTCCACACTACACCGTGTACGGCGTGGGAACACCAATATCCACCGTGTGGGGTGTGGAAACTCCATTTTCCACCGTGAAGGGCGTGGGAACTCCAGTCTCCGCTGTGTAGGGCGTAGGAACTCAAGTCTCCGCCGTGTGTGGCGTGGGAACTCCAGTCTTCGCCGTGTGTGGCGTGGGAAATCCAGTAGGTCGTGGAAACTCCAGTCTCCGCCGTGTAGGGCGTGGGAACTCCAGTCTTCACCATGTGGGGTGTGGGAACACCTGTCTCCGCTGTATGGGGTGTGGGAACTCCTGTCTCCACCGTGTGGGGCGTGGGATCTCCATTCTCCACCGTGTATGGCGTGGAAACTCCGGCCTCCACCGTGTTGGACGTGGGAAAGGCGCCCGCTTATAGCGCGCAGTACAAGTGTCCAGCGTAGGAGCCTAGGGCGTCAAAGACTGAGAACCATAGTGCATGTAACTTTCAGGTTAGGTGGGCGAGGAAAGGTGGGAAAGGGGAAGCGCTACAAAGCGGGGACGATAAGGCTGCAAGTCCAGGTTCGTCCAGGTCGGTCCAGGTCGGTCGGGTCAGCACACTAAAACCTTGCCGTCCTGGGAACCTTTTGTCCGGCTCTACCAAGCTATACTGATCATGGCTTGGACATAGCGAGCTTTCACACAGCACAGCGATCATACATTGTGAGCCTGGTGTCAGCATCTCATCAGAGACAACAATACAAGTACAAACGAGTCGACAAAGATCATACATTGTGAGCCTGGTGTCGGCATCTCATCAGAGACAACAATACAAGTACAAACGAGTCGGCAAAGATCGGTCGTCATCGGCTTCCTCGGCGCCAGACGACGCAGTCTCCACCTCACCTGTTAGCTCCAGGCGCCGAATATATCGGGTGCCGGATATCTCGGATTTCTCGGATATCTCTGATATCTCTGATATCTCGGATATCTCGGATATCTCGGATATCTCGGATATCTCGGATATCTCGGATATCTCGGATATCTCGGATATCTCGGATATCTCGGATATCTCGGATATCTGGGATATCTCGGATGTCCCAGTGCGATCTAAACAGAGGGAATCTGAGCTGAGCGCAGAAAGGTAACGGCGTCGCCGAAAATGGGCGGTGCCTTTAGCATTGGAATGCGCGAGCTTCAGCCTGTTTTCGTTTTAACGTTGAATTATTAAAGTGTTCAGCTTGAACTCAGGATGAGGAAGGGAATACGCAATGGCCTTTAATCCCGAGATTGTGCTGGTGCTGGCAGCTGTAACGCACGCACGTCGCGTTATCTCGCAGAACGCCATACAGCCGATAGTCTCAGCTCTTGTACTACCACTTTACGTCACCCGTGGTGGCACTGAAGTACACCGGGTGGAAACAAGTATGAATTTTCGTGCCAATGTGATCGGTGGCCGAAGAAAATGTTATCGCATATCATATGCTGCGTGAGCTGAAATGGCTCCGCGACAAATTTAGCCATGCATCATCGCATATGCGTAGTTTACAGTGCTATGTAGTCCGGACAACCTGCATCAATCTCGGGCCGACTATTTAGAGTCGGACACGACCATCATACACGCAAAGCCTATAATGAATTTCGACTATCAGGAATAAGAACCGAAATAGGCACAAATCGTTTACAGTGGTGTGCAGAAGTACAACAAACACAGTCATGATTTTTTGGGGCAAGGTCTGGGACTGGTTTTCGAATAGGAAGCAAGTTGCATTAACACGCGCGGCGGGAGGCCTGTCACATAACGCGCACCGGATAGAGGGGAAGGGGGGGGGGCGAATACGGCTGACCATAAGATTTCGAAAACTACTGAAGCTAGAAGCACAAAATGTGGGGGTAGATTATGACTGTGGTGAACTCGATTCATTGTAAGTTTCATCAGCCTAGGCCAATGTCGTCAGGGTCGAATGACGTCGAAATTGGCAGCCGCACCCCGTCGCCGCTCTACTGCATCAATGAAGCATTTGTGACCTTGCACGCTTGGCGGCTGGGTGGCCGGCCTTCGGTCGGCCACCGCCAGGTCGGTCGAATTTGCACTCCCGCAGTTCCTATATTCACGAACAAATTTCGAAATGTGTTATTGCACATGATGTGCTCATCACTTTTGAACAAAGGCAAAAGATTCCATTACCCATCCACGAGATTCCCCGCTCGTTTATGAGATGTCGTCGAAAAACTGGAGGGGTGGGCGGTTTGCGCCCCGCCGTCTCCGGTGCGCGTGACAAAAGCAGACACACATTTTACCAGTCCGTGTGAATGACTCGCGTGATGTATGCGACGTGCCCTGTGCCCTTTACATATACAAACGACCTGTGAACGTGACGTGCCCTTTACATATACAAACGACCTGTGAACATGAAGCGCCAACCATGTTGATGTTACGCGAATATACGAATCTGAATATAAAACTGGATACATGGGAGTGACTACAACGGCGACACTACCACCGGCGACACTACCATCCGCCCTGGTCTGAAATGCGACACTACCATCCTCCCTGGTCTGAAATGCGACACTACCATCCATCCTGGTCTGAAATGCGACACTACCATCCCCCTGGTCTGAAATGCGACACTACCACCCTCCCTGGTCTGAAATGCGACACTACCACCATTCATTGTCTGAAATGCGACACTACCACCCTCCCTGGTCTGAAATGCACTGATGCCTGGCCATTCTGTCCTCAAGAGGCCGACTTCCGCCAGCATATCACACTGAAGTGCTATTTTCTCGGAATTAAAAAGCATTTCATAATTTTATATAGTGTCTTAAGCAGGCCCAACAAATTCCCCCCCCACCCGAGGCGGTCCAACACCAGGATATTGGATCCGCCCATGGGCGCAGAAGTGGAGAAAGCGCCCACTTGTGCGTGTCTGATCCGTGTTTTCGTGTTGGCCTTGTTCGTGTCCGCACCACCAGTTCATGTTCGCCTTGTTAGTGTCCGCACCACCAGTTCGTGTTCGCCCTGTTCGTGTCCGCACCACCAGTTCGTGCTCGCCTTGTTCGTGTCCGTACCACCAGTTCGTGTTCGCCTTGTTCGTGTCCGGACCACCAGTTCGTGTTCGCCTTGTTCGTGTCCGCACCACCAGTTCGTGTTCGCCTTGTTCGTGTCCGGACCACCAGTTCGTGTTCGCCTTTTTCGTGTCCGCACCACCAGTTCATGCTCGCCTTGTTAGTGTCCGCACCACCAGTTCGTGTTCGCCATGTTCGTGTCCGCACCACCAGTTCGTGTTCGCCTTGTTCGTGTCCGCACCACCAGTTCGTGTTCGCCTTGTTCGTGTCCGCACCACAAGTTCGTGTTCGCCTTGTTCGTGTGCGCACCACCAGTTCGTGTTCGCCTTGTTCGTGTCCGCACCAGCAGTTCGTGTTCGCCTTGTTCGTGTCCGCACCAGCAGTTCGTGTTCGCCTTGTTCGTGTCCGGACCACCAGTTCGTGTTCGCCTTGTTCGTGTCCGCACCACCAGTTCATGTTCGCCTTGTTAGTGTCCGCACCACCAGTTCGTGTTCGCCATGTTCGTGTCCGCACCACCAGTTCGTGTTTGTCCGCACCACCAGTTCGTGTTCGCCTTGTTCGTGTCCGGACCACCAGTTCGTGTTCGCCTTGTTCGTGTCCGCACCACCAGTTCGTGTTCGCCTTGTTCGTGTCCGCACCACCAGTTCGTGTTCGCCTTGTTCGTGTCCGGACCACCAGTTCGTGTTCGCCTTGTTCGTGTCCGGATCAGGCAGTGAGTGCTTCGTTGACAGTGCTTCAGTGGCAGTGCTTCAGATCAGACACATGTGATACATAGGAAAACTTCCAATTTGTGTTCGTCGGTGATGCAATTCAGAACTGCGCTAAAGATGGAAAATAAATGCAAACGTCGTATTTCAGACCTTCAGTGCGAAGCTGAGCGTTTCGTAGTGGTGTACCACAAGTTGATAAGGGTTAGAACAATTCCGAGGAACAGATAGCGGAAAGTACATTTGTGTGGAAACAGACGTTAATTGTTTTTTTTGTATTTTTTGCTCGTCCTTTTCTCTGACAAATATAACACTTGTTCGTACAATCATTCACTTCCTATGCACATATCGAGTGCGTACAATACGTGCATGCGTTAATCGGGTGTCTGTTTATGGGAAGCTATAGAATGCAGAATGTATCTATCTGCATGAATACAGGCTGAACAAGCGCGTAGCAGCTTCGGAAGGGAGGGTATAATTGTATTTCCTACAGATAAATACATTTCTTTGCAACGTCTCATCATTGCTGACATCGACACAATCATGTCAACGAATTTTTCGGATGTCTTTGGAGACCTGGCATACTGAAAGTACAAGTGTCTGTGTGCAATGTGCACACTTGCGTGAAAAACACCGACAATGACATTGGACTCAGGACGCAGGCTTAGCCTGACCAATATATCTGGGGGCACCGCGGCGACCCAGGCTTAGCCTGACCAACATATCTGGGGGCACCGCGGCGCATGCACAGGCTGTGCCTCCCGGTCTACAAAGCCAGCGAAACATTCGCTATAGACACACCCACTCCATCGGATTCGAGGCTTTAGCCTGTCAACTAAACATCGCCCCTACGAACCGCTATCCGTCGATCAAATATTCACGTCTTCTCTGTTCGAGGAGAGCTGGGCTGAATATGCTCATTTCAGCAAGGGTCGTGATGGTTGATATCAATGTGACGTGTAGCTACGGTCCCTGCACCAGAGACATCAGACGCTAAAGGCGCCATTTGGTCAAATGCGCATCCATGATTACCAGCCATGAGAGCATTCATTGCCTTCAGTGGTTCTATACCCACTTGCTGTCGAGCTTACTTGGAGAGAACCTCGTTAGTTAGTTATTTTGGCTTTAAGGCGCTTCGACCTTGGAGAGAACCTCAGATGCGATAAATGTAGCGAGTGATGCATCACCATAGGCATTGATAAGCGTGCGCCCTTGTTTCGCTTTGGACAGGCACAGCCTCCTAATGGAAACGCCGGCATTCTTCCGTCTGCCCTAACGTTCCGCCTGCCCTAACGTTCCGCCTGCCCTAACGTTCCACCTGCCCTAACCAGACAGGTCGGGGCGGGGGGGTGCCTTGCAAAATCCCTGGCAACCTGCACGAGCACCGTATTTCAGCCACTTCACTCGCTCTCCTCGGCTGTCGTGCTGGTCACTGAGCTGCCGCGGCTGTCGTGCTGGCCACAGAGCTGCTGTGGCTGTCGTGCTGGCCACAGAGCTGCCGCGGCTGTCGTGCTGGCCACAGAGCTGCCGCGGCTGTCGTGCTGGCCACAGAGCTGCTGTGGCTGTCGTGCTGGCCACGGAGCTGCCGTGGCTGTCGTGCTGGCCACAGAGCTGCTGTGGCTGTCGTGCTGGCCACAGAGCTGCCGCGGCTGTCGTGCTGGCCACAGAGCTGCCGCGGCTGTCGTGCTGACCACAGAGCTGCTGTGGCTGTCGTGCTGGCCACGGAGCTGCCGCGGCTGTCGTGCTGGCCACAGAGCTGCTGTGGCTGTCGTGCTGGCCACGGAGCTGCCGCGGCTGTCGTGCTGGCCACAGAGCTGCTGGGGCTGTCGTGCTGGCCACGGAGCTGCCGCCGCTGTCGTGCTGGCCACAGAGCTGCTGTGGCTGTCGTGCTGGCCACAGAGCTGCCGCCGCTGTCGTGCTGGCCACGGAGCACGGAGCTTCTCAGCGCACGTTGTGGGCTCCACGGCGTCCACCAGCATCTGCAGTGCCGGCGGCTGTCCTGAGACGCACGTCCATGGGGACTGGTGCGTGACAAACACCTCGCCGTCAGTTGACAGCCAGGGCAGCCTCTTTGCAGCGACGACTTAACACAAAAGTAAACTAATTACACCCGCAATTCATATACTGTAATTCAGCTCACACCAACGCCAGCAGAAGCTGCAGCGTCTCTGGGTTTATTCGTCTAATCATTGCCAATGACGCTCATGCCTAAATACGTGGGATACAATTTGTGGTACATGGCGTGGTACAACGAGCGTGAGAGAGGAAGAGAGAGGGAAGGAGGGAAAGAGCGTGAAAGAGAGAAATGGAGAGAGGGAATGTGATAGAATATGAGAGAGGGTGTGAAATAGTGCGTGAGAGGGAATGTGATTATCTGTGTGTGGGGGGGGGGAGGAGTGAAATGGAGTGTGAGATAGTGCGAGAGCGGATGGAGGGAGGGACAGCTAGGTGGCGATATGGAGAGATGGAGACGGACAGACACAGACACAGACAGACACACACACGCAGGAAAGGATACAGAGAAAGTCTCAAACACGGAAGCAGATGCGGATAAATTTGGAGAGACGAGAAGAGCATTGGGGTTATTTTACAACGCCCTGCACTGCAATGCCATTTCGGACGGCCAATCCCTTTGGCTGGCTGGTCCCTGGCTGGCTGGTCCCTGGCTGGCAGGTCCCTGTCGCTGGCTGGTCCCTGGCTGGCTGGTCCCTGTCGCTGGCTGGTCCCTGGCTGGCAGGTCCCTGTCGCTGGCTGGTCCCTGGCTGGCTGGTCCCTGTCGCTGGCAGGTCCCTGGCTGGCTGGTCCCTGTCGCTGGCTGGTCCCTGTCGCTGGCTGGTCCCTGTCGCTGGCTGGTCCCTTCTGCAGGTCGTCGCTGGCAGGTCCCTGGCTGGCTGGTCCCTGTCGCTGGCTGGTCCCTGTGGCTGGCTGGTCCCTGTCGCTGGCTGGTCCCTGGCTGGCTGGTCCCTGGTGGACCGGCGGATCGAGCAGTTAGCGAGATTTAAACTGAGAAAAATACGGAGAAAGACTGAGAGAACGATGGTGAAGAAAGCCGAGAGAGGAAGACGGGGAATTGAGGGGAGAGGGGAGCTGGTCAGGGAAGTGGATGGGCAGAGGGACGGAGAAGTAGCGTGCAATCACTGGGATGAATGCATCTCTCACTGAGACTTTAACGTGTTCAAATCGCTCATTTTTCAATAAGAAATGCTGAAGCGATATTTAATAGCGAGCAACGCTCGTAATGTATTTATTTCTTCTTGCCACTCCAGTTTCTGTCCCAGGCTATCACCTGGCCGCTCCAATCGGTGGTCTGTCTCTGAAGCTGTGTCCACATCTTGCTCCGCTGTTAAGGACCATTTCATCGTATTTTCTGTTAGGAATGCGATGTCCCAGGCACCTGCAGAATGCGGAGGAATGCGATGTCCCAGATGTCCAAATCACAGGCACCTGCAGAAGCAAACCGCCAATTAGTGACCATTCACCCTATTCCATCCGGTACTATGGCAACGTGTGCGGGAATTCTGCACAGCCACCAAATATTTCAAGAATTGTTGGTCTGATTTTGATGCAAAAAACGGCATTCAATTCGTCTCGATAAGGTCTGCATCACTGGATCAAATGAAAACCAAAATATTTGAATGAAGTGCATTGGGACAGAAAAAGTGCAACAATTTCGACTGTTTAACATCAGCCGTCACTGTGAGCATGTTTGCCAGGTAAGTTTTACGAAGTGAACATGATCCGGTTTGTAATGTAACACTATCAGATATCCATGGTTTACAGAAAAAAAATGGATGCGCCTATGCACTTTTGTGGTCATGTGCAGCGTTCATCACCTACACGAGAGTCGGAACTAGCTGTACATTCTTTGCTTTGAGCAAAATTCGACGTAGGTATGTCACGCACCTTTGCATTTCTTCCGCCTCGCTCACTATAGGTAATCCTCAACACGAGGGTCTGGAGCAGCTTCTGATGTACCTCTGATTTTGACATCAAAGTTGGCATGACATGCGTGCAGATAAAATCACAAAAGGTTATACCACAGGGCAGATGGTTTGGCGTGGGAGGCGAAAACGCTGGGGGAGGGACAGATTCCACCCCCTGCCCTCCCCCCGGCACGAAGCAGCACCTACTTCGCAGCAACAGGCCCGACACACCGACAGCTATCGAAGCTGGTAATGTTCTGTTCTTCCACAGGGAAAACATCGGTTTCATTCATTGATAAACGATCAGGCGTTTTTCTTTTCTGACCTTCTGTGTCTTCTCGGTGGTCACCGGGGAAGTTTATTGTCGGCCACGTTCGTGATTACGTTGGCATTGTCTGTTGCCAATCGCTTCAACGACCTCTCTGCCATGGTATTCAGACACATAAAGAGCGTGACTAGCTGATGTGATGAGTTGATAGCTCATCGAGATTAGCTGATTCAGAAAACATTTTGTTTTAAACACTTCAATTGCGCTACATACTAGTAGCGTAGGTGGTCCTTAACGCCCGTTGGATGTTGCCGGAAACTTCGAATAGGACGCTCGAGCAAGCACCATTTTGTTTTCGTCACCACTCCCCCAATGAAATCTAGCGAGGAAGTATTTTTAGTCACTGTCAACAAGAGAGAATCCTTGCTCATTGAGCAAGCCTTGTTTATCCATTAAGCCTCGAGTCTCGGGTCATCAGTCAGACGCCTGGCCATCAGAGCACACAGCAATGGAGTCGACAAGAAGCAACACGAAGCAGTCAACGAATGCGCACGGCAACATCAAACGAATTGAACTTGCTGCTTTGGTCGGCTGATAATTCCAACGTTTCAGATCCGATGTTGTGTTTGGTGACGCTTTCCTGGCACGATGCCGTTTTCTGATAATGAATGACTCACGCTTCCCGCCACATCATACGTAGCCACCCCGTGCCGTTCCTAACTGAAATGGCGGCAGACACATAAGTGAATAATACATGCGACAGGTGACCAGCACAAACGCAGCTCGACAGCATGCATTCAGAGGCGCCCATTCAGTGGCGCAGCCAGGGGTGCCCCCCCCCCGCACCCCTCCCCGCACCCCTCGCCGCACCCCTCGCCTTAATACAAAATGCAACTAGATCAAACAAGACATTGAGTTGCACCACGCCAAACCGAACGTGTTTTTCTCAGTATGATGGTCTTTGTTTTGGTCGCGTCGCGTCGTGTCGGGTGTTGCACACGTCCCCCCCCCCATCCCCCCCATACATGCAGCCAAGAATATCGTGGCTGCGCCCTGCATCCATTGCCAAGAACACTGAAGCACGCAGAAGGCATGGCGACACATTGTGCGCCGAGCGTGATAATGGCTCTTCGTCGATGGAGCATGTGTCGTTACGCGCGACCACAAGTTGACACAAGGAGACCAAACGGAGTCCCACAAAGAAGCCCCAATTATACGGAGACCAGTGGTGACCGGTCCAGTCACAGCTCTGCCCAGGTTAGCTAGACAGTGGCTGGAAGCAGTCAGTGGTGCTGAAGCTGGTGTTGTGCGGCACGTAGGGCATACAGGTGCATACAACTGCGTACGCATGCGGTCTGGTGCGCGTGGCGAATGGTCCAACAACGTGACGCCCTCGGGCTGGCGAGCGACGCCTGAGCAACGGGTTCGAATCCACCCGTCTCCGAGACTTTTCTCGGCGTGCACACACCGCCGGGAGGTCTCCGACAGGCACTACTTCGGTCTTAATATGGCCAGCAGCTATCCCGAACTTCAGCCTGATGAGGTGCAATATTTAGATCTATAATTAAATATATTAAATGTACACATACAAGCCTGCAAGTACACAGAAACACACATACACGCATGTCTATATATCTATCTATCTATCTATCTCTATCTATCTATCTATCTATCTATCTATCTATCTATCTATATGTATATATATATATATATATATATATATATATATATATATATATATACACGTTGACAAGATAGGCGCGTGGTGGTCCTGACCCACGGGGTGGTCCTGGGACCACAGTCGGCCACAGCCGGTCCAGTCCTGGCCGGGATTAGCGCTGACGACGGTTGCGTGCTGTGGCTCGCGTGCGGCGCCGTCGGCTGCTGTTGCGAGCTGTGTCGCCGTCGATGTCGGACAAGATGACTGGCGACGATGTTGACAGCCAGGCCGCCGTCGCAGGGCGCAGGTGGAGGCGCACACCTGCCTCCGACGCTCAGGAGCAGTTGCGTGCTCGCATCGTGTCTGCTGTTTGCTGCGCGGCGGACACCGCACGTACGGGTCACGTGGTGCGCGGATATAGATGGCTGACGTTTTTGGTTGCTGCCCTGATTTCTGACGCAGTTGTGTTGGAGCATTCGATGCTCACGTGGCTTAAAAACGGAACTGCTGACGTTTGGTGGCTGTTGTTGAAATCAACTATTGATATGACTTTTGAAATTAAATGGAATTGTAACAAGGTATACTTCGAGCTAAAATCAGTATACACATACTGGGCATTCATAAAGTAGCTTGGGTGTCTATATTTAATGTGCAGTTGGTGTCAGACATGCGCTTTATCATACGCTATTGTAAGCGACAGCACATTCAGTTCCCATGAAGGTAGCTCATGTTCTATAAAAGTGTTCATGATTAATGAAGAATTTGTATACATTATATATATGACCGGTTAATTCTACAAATCATGTCGATTTCTGTGGATGGTATCCACCTGCTTTGTTGACTAATACTTGATGGAAATGTAGAAATAGAAGTAGTCTTCTGAATAGTCCATGCTGTCTAAACACTGTACTCAACATCTCTTCCGATAGCATCCGATGCGAGTTAAAAAAGAAAGGCAACGGCAGCAGCAATTGCTTTTATCAAACGTGTAGTAAAATTATACTCGTACTAGTGCTACTAGTACTACAGTACGATTCCGTGCACTGTCAGTGGGACTGAGCTGTAATCTGAGCTGCAGATAAATATTGCAAAGCTAACAAGAAATGGAAAGCGAAGGAAACATGAAAGGCAACACAAATATTTTGTGTTGCCTACTAGGTTTGTGCTCGAGATGACTCTCTTCTTCGATCCATGTCCACAACCTTCCCAGAGGTAAACGAATGACAATGAGATCACCATCCCCAGGGAATGGAAAAGTCTTTCGCTATCAGGCCATGATTTTGTGCAGGGACGTATGCCCGGAGGCACTGAGGGCACGTGCACACCCTTGGAAAGATGGCGACCCACCGGTCAGAAGAGACACACTTTAAGAAGGCTCGAGTGTACCAAACCACCTCCTCTCCCCCATCACCCGCCACTCTAAGCATTGCAGAGGAATAGGTGCCCATCTGAGACGAAATTGCGGCCCCTTTAATATGCTCGAGTTCATTCTCACCTCCACCCCGCCAAACGAACTCCTCCGTCGAAGGCGCTCCCTGCGAGGAAATGACCCCCAATGATAATTCCTGGATCAGTCCGTGATTGTGTAGTGCCTGTTTTTGTCCCCCCGCTCAGAACGAAGATGCATATGCCGTGCGTCCAGGTGTTACGCGGCCCGGTGACTGTCCAGCGGACGGGCCTCGCAGCGGCCCGCCTTTCCCGCACGTCAGCGCGTCTACCTTGTTGTTGTGTGCCCAGTGTCCAGCGCGTCTACCTTGTTGTGTACCCAGTGTCTAGCGCGTCTACCTTGTTATGTTTCCGGTGTCCAGCGCGTCTACCTTGTTGTGTGCCCTGTATCCAGCGCGTCTACTTGCAGCATCTACAGCGGGCATTTCCCTGACTTGTCTCTGAATGTGGCCAGGAAACCTGGTATTTTCCCTGCTAGTTTTGACGTCACGATCTGGAAGTTGTGATTGCTCGCCAGGCTTGCTGTCACGATTTCGAAGTTTGCATTCCCCGCTAGTTTTCACGTCACGATCTCGTGGAAATTACCAGCTAGATTAACAAAGCAAAAACTATCCCTCCCTTTGCAAGACGCAACACCGCATGAATGGTATCGCTGACGATTTCAATCCATTTTAACAACCATCCCGTACGTCGTAGCGTTAGAACAATCGCCGGGACCAGAATTACCTGCGGTATTGAACCAGTGACATTTCGACTGCAAGATCCGCTCGCCCGACAGTCGGCTGTTTCAGTGATTAGTCACGGCGATCGGAAGTGATGCAACGACCCACACGTGACGATCACGACCACACAGGTCCCTCTATGAACTTCCGAACCAGACCCATGTCCCAGCGGGGAAAAGTCTATCCGGTGGTGATATCATCCCTTCTGAAATCCAAAGGCTGGATCTCTTAGCTGATCCACCCTGGGGAGCTGTTCCCATACGTGGTGGATGGATGTGAGAACTTGGGTTCGCTGGACGGTCCGACTGTCTGTGCAGGGCATGCAGACCCGTCCCCACTCACTGTTCCACGGGCCAACAGACAGCCAGTCAGGGCCTCCGACCACACGCACCACCGTGTCCAGCCGCCAGTGTGCACTTCCGACCACAGCCGCCAGTGTATACTTCCGACCACAGCCGCCGGTGCACATTTCCGACCACAGCCGCCGGTGCACATTTCCGACCACAGCCGCCAGTGCACATTTCCGACCACAGCCGCCAGTGTATATTTCCGACCACAGCCGCCAGTGTATACTTCCGACCGCAGCCGCCAGTGTATATTTCCAACCACAGCCGCCAGTGTGCATTTCCAACCGCGGACTGCCACGGTTGATCGGTTGTTGTACCGGCCGTGTGTGGCCGGGGAGCTGTACCGGCCGTGTGTGCCGGGGAGCTGTACCGGCCGTGTGTGTGTGGCCGGGGAGCTGTACCGGCCGTGTGGCTGGGGAGCTGTACCGGCCGTGTGTGACCGGGGAGCTGCACCGGCCGTGTGGCCGGGGAGCTGTACCGGCCGTGTGTGGCTGGGGAGTTGTACCGGCCGTGGGGAGCTGTACCGGCCGTGGGGAGCTGTACCGGCCGTGTGTGGCCGGGAAGCTGTACCGGCCGTGTGTGGCCGGGGAGCTGTACCGGCCGTGTGTGACCGGGGAGCTGCACCGGCCGTGTGTGGTCGGGGAGCTGTACCGGCCGTGTGTGGCCGGGGAGCTGTACCGGCCGTGGGGAGCTGTACCGGCCGTGGGGAGCTGTACCGGCCGTGTGTGGCCGGGGAGCTGTACCGGCCGTGTGTGGCTGGGGAGTTGTACCGGCCGTGGGGAGCTGTACCGGCCGTGGGGAGCTGTACCGGCCGTGTGTGGCCGGGGAGCTGTACCGGCCGTGGGGAGCTGTACCGGCCGTGGGGAGCTGTACCGGCCGTGTGTGGCCGGGGAGCTGTACCGGCCGTGTGTGGCTGGGGAGTTGTACCGGCCGTGGGGAGCTGTACCGGCCGTGGGGAGCTGTACCGGCCGTGTGTGGCCGGGGAGCTGTACCGGCCGTGTGTGGCCGGGGAGTTGTACCGGCCGTGTGTGGCCGGGGAGCTGTACCGGCCGTGTGTGGCCGGGGAGTTGTACCGGCCGTGTGTGGTCGGGGAGCTGTACCGGCCGTGTGTGGCCGGGGAGCTGTACCGGCCGTGTGTGGCCGGGGAGCTGTACCAGCCGTTGGGAGCTGTACCGGCCGTGGGGAGCTGTACCGGCCGTGTGTGGCCGGGGAGCTGTACCGGCCGTGTGTGGCTGGGGAGTTGTACCGGCCGTGTGTGGCCGGGGAGTTGTACCGGCCGTGTGTGGCCGGGGAGCTGTACCGGCCGGGGAGCTGTACCGGCCGTGTGTGGCCGGGGAGTTGTACCGGCCGTGTGTGGCCGGGGAGCTGTACCGGCCGTGTGTGGCCGGGGAGCTGTACCGGCCGTGTGTGGCCGGGGAGCTGTACAGTGTTGCCGCGGCCGAATTATACAGCGTACCAGGATCGCACCCAAATCGTACCAGATTGGCTATGTCTCGTACCAGATCATAAGCCAAAATGTACCTAATTTCGTACCATAAAAAGTTTCGGGAATTGTATGGCAAGTAATTCGGGAATTTCGAGGATTTCGATCGAATTTCGATTTCCTAATTTCGGGAATTGTATGGCAAAGCAAGTAATTCAGATCATTTTCTTGGTGTTTTAGGTGCTCTCTAGAAACGTTGGTATAAACTGTCAGAAATCAGGACAGGTTCAGTCCTAGACTCCTGATGCCGCCTAGTGAAAGCAGTTTTCAATTGTGACGAAAAAGGACAATACACATGCGATGCGCAAAACAGCTATTATCGGTATCACATAGAAATACGAAAAGTCAGTCAGTGCTTCATAAGTTTTTTACCAGCAGCAGATTAGAGTGCTCACCGTATTTAATATCGCAGGACACGAGGACGGGGCGGAGGAGTAAAGACTGGAACGAACCTGCAGTGGAATGTGCGTTGTTATTGGTGAGTCATCTTCATTTGTTATTGGTGATTCATTTTTGACTTCACGGAAGCCGTGGGCGTCCACTCGTGGCAAGAGGGCGTGACTTGCTGCTTGGTGAGGATCAAAGAAGGCACTGTTCCCACCTGGAGGCGGTTTCGCTTTTGTGTCTTTATGAGGTTCAGGCTGGAGGATACTCTCACGGCAGCCGCGCTGGAGTGCGACAGGGACAGGAGATCCTGCATCAGCTGAACTACTTTTGGGAATGCTGGCTAGCCACTGCCATCCCTCAGCTTCTTCACCTCCGCCCAGTACTCGCACACCGGCTTCTCCTGATTCGTGAGCTGCTCCTTCGCTGCCTGCTGGAGTCCTCGCCATTCTGAATCCAGGACCTCGTACTCGGTCTCTTCGATGAGATTGGGAAATCTCAGAGTCAGCGACACGACGGAGGGCGCTTGCGAGGTCGGGTTCAGCAGCTCCAGAAGCACCCTGGTCTTGTCGCTGAAGTCGAATCGTCGCCGGATCTGCCTGCAGAGCTCGGTGCAGACCATTTGTACACGGAGTCGGAGGGCTTGGACCACCTTCTGGGGAGCAGACCCTGAGAGGACGATGGCCTTGACGTTGGCGCCACAGTGCTTCTGCTCCAGAGGGAGGAAGTTCCTGGGATGATCGGGATTGATCACATCCAGTCGCACACCTGGTTCAGTACGCAGGAAGTTGCTGGCCACGGAGAGGTAGAGCTTCAGGAGCGCAGCCCGTGCATACTGGAGCTTGGATGACTCGGACTGGAACACCTCGTTCGCCCTAGTGATCAGTGGGAGAGTGTAGTTAAGGATAGTGATGTACATCTTGTATATGGGGTCGCGGAGGGCGTTCAGGATGGTTCGAGCGGCGTGGACGTGGTCCTCGTCCGCCGCGTGGTGGAAGAAGTAGAACTGCTCACTGCTCGTACATCTTCTTCACCACCGCCTCGAGGGAGAGCCACCTCGTCCTACAGGGGCGCAGCAGCCTGTGGACTGGGACGTCAACTAGATCCTGGACAGCCTGGTACTCGAGGAGTCTCTTCGGGCTATTGTTGAGATAGCTGTACACGTCTCGGGCTAGCTCCTCTATGGATGAAGGCAGCTTCGTGCACGCTGCGGACGCACAGATGCAGGGAGTGGCGTATGCAGCCGGTGATCAAGATGTGCGGGAGTTATCTCCTAAACAGTGTCCGCACACTCTGGTCATACCCCATCATGACGCTAGAATTATCGGTCGCAAATCCAATCATGCTCTTGAGGGGCACATCGTTAACTGACAGCACGCCACGTGGCGTCATGCAGGCCCTGGGCGGTCGCATCCTTGACCTTCACCAGGTCCAAGAACAGGTCCCTGGTTTTGCCGTCTCGGTCGTCAAAAACACGCGCCACAATGGTCAGATATTTGGTAGTAGACCTGTCGGTCGTCTTGTCCACGATCAGTGAGAATGGGTTATTGCGCATGAGTGCACTCACTCTTACCCTCTCCTATGTTCCTATGTCATCATTAATAGTCTTAGTAGTCCTCGTTCTGACCGACTTAAGGCTTTTTGCCACTTCTGATTCTGGGCATACCTTTTTGACTAAGGTACGAGATGGTCGTTTACCGATAATGGCAGATAATGTTCAGCGATGAACCCCGCCAGCAGTAGCTCGCCCTGGGCTACATTATCCTGCTGTTTATCGTGGCCATGGTTCCTTTCTGCGGCGGCAACAAACGCGGGTAGCTTACCACAGCCTGCAGAACCGGTTACGTTATTCTTGTGACCCTCAGTTGTCCCGTGTCTCTTCAGATGGGGCAGCAGCATAGCCTTAGCAATGCATAGTGTTTTGTATGTGTACCAGCTAGCGCCACCACGCTGCAAGATAAGTGAAAGTAGGCACGATAGATCTCGATGCAATTGTATGACCTAACCTCATCTCTTCTGAATATAGGTAGAGTTTATAAAAACATTGACGTGTCAATTTCAGATGAGACTGTGAACTGAAAATGAATAAAAACACGAAAGAAATGTACTTCGGCGAAAAAGTACCAGATTTCCCTCCGGTGTATCTGCGTATCAGAAAGGTCTAAAAAGTACCAGATCTGGTACGATCGTACCATGACGGCAACACTGGAGTTGTACCGGCCGTGTGTGGCCGGGGAGCTGTACCGGCCGTGTGTAGCCGGGGAGCTGTACCGGCCGTGTGTGGCCGGGGAGTTGTACCGGCCGTGTGTGGCCGGGGAGCTGTACCGGCCGTGGGGAGCTGTACCGGCCGTGTGTGGCCGGGGAGCTGCACCGGCCGTGTGTGGCCGGGGAGCTGTACCGGCCGTGTGTGGCCGGGGAGCTGTACCGACCGTGGGGAGCTGTACCGGCCGTGGGGAGCTATACCGGCAGTGTGTGGCCGGGGAGCTGTACCGGCCTGTGTGGCCGGGGAGCTGTACCGGCCGTGTGTGGCCGGGGAGTTGTACCGGCCGTGTGTGGCCGGGGAGCTGTACCGGCCGTGTGTGGCCGGGGAGCTGCACCGGCCGTGTGTGGCCGGGGAGCTGCACCGGCCGTGTGTGACGCGTGACCGTGACCGTACACGTGACTGTGACCGTGACCGTGACCGTGACCGTGACCGTGACCGTGACCGTGACCGTGACCGTGACCTCGACCGTGACCATAACCATGACACGTGACACGTGATCGTACACGTGACCGTGACCGTGACACGTGACACGTGACCGTAGCTCGTGGCTGCACCGCAGTCTGTTGCCACCGCCGTCCGCCGGGGTTGTGTCAGGAGGGGGCGGGGGGATGTGAGAGGTAGCCGGGCCGGGTGTGGTATTGATTTGAGAGCGGCTGCCAGCACGGCGGCCGGCCGTTACCAGCAGCCATTGTCTGCAGCCTGGTGGTGGGCCGGTCAGCCGGCACGAGGTGTGGCAGGACTCCAGCCGATATTGGCAGGACTCCAGCCGATATTGGCAGGACTCCAGCCGATATTGGCAGGACTCCAGCAGATGTGGCAGGAGGGCTCCAGCAGATATTGGCAGGAGGGCCCTGATCAGCACAAGAAACAGCAGAATATGTGGTAGCGTAACAAGCCACCTGTTCCCAAGGGCACAGTGGCCTCGCTGGAATTAGAGTAGAAGCTGTGGTAATTAACAATTTTGTATGGTATATGCGCATATATATATATATATATATATATATATATATATATATATATATATATGCGTATGCCTATATTCCTCGCAAACATTCCACAGCCTGGTTGGCCGACATACCTGTGCATGTGCCTTACTTCGACCGTGGAGACATGATTAGTCTCACAAGTCCCATGGATACATGGGACTTCGTCCTTCGTCCGAAGTCGTTTCGTTCGTTTTGCTCGTTTCACTTCGTCCGCGGAGTCATGGCTAGTCTCACTTGGGCCGCGGAGTCATGGCTAGTCTCACTTGGCCCGCGGAGTCATGGCTAGTCTCACTTGGGCCGCGGAGTCATGGCTAGTCTCACTTGGGCCGCGGAGTGATGGCTAGTCTCACTTGGGCCGCGGAGTCATGGCTAGTCTCACTTGGGCCGCGGAGTCATGGCTAGTCTCACTTGGGCCGCGGAGTCATGGCTAGTCTCACTTGGGCCGCGGAGTCATGGCTAGTCTCACTTGGGCCGCGGAGTCATGGCTAGTCTCACTTGGCCCGCGGAGTCATGGCTAGTCTCACTTGGGACGCGGAGTCATGGCTAGTCTCACTTGGCCCGCAGAGTCATGATTAGACTCGCTTGGCCCACGGAGTCGGGATTAACTCACTTTAAGCCCATTTCCGAGTTGTCAGAGTTGCACCAAAGCGGTCCGGAGAGCAGAAGTCGAATATAACGAGCCAGGTGCCGACAGGCTGTGTTGGAGAGAAAGTATCCAGCAACCGGAGTCAGAAGACTCTCAAAATCACGTGGACTCGATCACGCTGAATAAGATGATCGACACCGAAAATCATTCAATCACACAAATTCGATGTGTTGACGGAGGTGAAGTGTTCCAGGTGATGGGTGTTCTCTGTTATGACCGGGGTGAAGTGTCTCAGTGATGGATGTTCTCTGTTCTGGCAGGGGTGAGGTATCTCAAGTGGTGGGTCGTCTCTGTTCTGGCAGGGGTGAGGTGTTGCAGGTGATGGGTTTTCTCTGTTATGACTAGGGTGAAGTGTCTCAGTGATGGATGTTCTGTTCTGGCAGGGGTGAGATGTCCCAGAAGTGATGGGTGTTTTCAGAGCCAATGGGGTGGAGGATGGCAGTGGGTGACGTATCTCATATGATCGGTTGGTGGGGTTCATTCCTGAGTTTACTTTGGCATTATTGCTCACTGTGAGATGGCTTAGCCTGTCGTTTATGGCAGGGGGCTGAGAGTGATGCAGGAGGGGAGGGAGATCAGGTGGTCTGATCCGACCAGGAAATGTAGAGGGTGTAAATTCCTCTATAAATACCGAGCTAAGCCATACCGACGATATGTCCAGTCATTCCGAACACAGCAACCTCTTTGAATTGGGGCATGCATCAGGGAGCGACTAGCCAATTACTTATCAGATTTCGAACCAACAATAGTCATTTACTGCCTGGTCAACATGGTCGATAGCAATCAGGCAGATGGGAATATAGCCAGTCATTTCTAGATTGCATTGAGAAGTTGGCATTTTGCATACAATTTAGTACTTGTGTCGCAAATAAATCCACCAGCAGTCCTCATAGGAGTGTGTGGAGCGCCACTACCCGCGGGCAGTGATGGAAGGTGTGACACCAAAACAACAACAAAAACCCTCAAGCATCTTCCAGTCTCAATGGGTTGATTACTTGCTGGCGTCAGCCTGAAGCGCAGCCTTCTGCCTGCCA
Organism: Ashinkailepas kermadecensis; assembly: GCA_034440615.1. Taxonomy (NCBI): domain Eukaryota; kingdom Metazoa; phylum Arthropoda; class Thecostraca; family Neolepadidae; genus Ashinkailepas; species Ashinkailepas kermadecensis. Next base: position 48,814 of record JAOTOM010003110.1, on the reverse strand, counting down.
GAACTTTCCGACATGTTTTGCTCAGCAGGGTTCGCATTGCTTTACTCCGCAGAGTCCGGCATCCTGAAAGCGATAACAAACACTGCACATGGTGATTATATGCGTTCACTTACGGCGGATATGCCGCGGGGTGCGGTATGCCTGATGGAAGTCATCTGAAGCTGTCAGATGCATGCGTCACATATTGAGGGATGGGTGGTGGCAGCAAAGGCACACCAGTGAAGCGCAAATGGAACGTCATTCACACCTGTCACCTCATGCGACACCTGGGACCAGGTCGCTGCGTGACAATACATCGATGCCATTAGTTAGTGATTTGACCTTTGAGACGCATGACCTATCATGGTCATGCAGCGCTAAAATCGAAGTGAGTTCGCACGTTGTACGCAAGCTTCAGGTCGTCTCAAAATAATACTTTTTTTTGGAAAAGCAGCAATCTTTAAAATGCAACTTATTCAAATCATGACAATGTAGATGGCAAACGAACCACCACAAATAAAGGAACACAATGCTGTGGATCGCAGGGTCATGTAACCATATCTGACCTCTGCTCGATCTCTTTGACCTCTGTTAGACTTCGATGAAGGAAACATGACAATGGGAAGAGCAGTGTCTAGTTGCACAGAGCTGGTTGCTACCATATGAAAAGCAACGCGAATAAGCAACAGTCGATCGCTAATGTACAGGCTGCTGTGTTTTTCGTTGCTTTTGCTATTTTATACATATGGTAGCACTGTGCATTCGGGCACTAAAGTTTAAGCGCGCTCGTCACCGAAAAGCATACCCACTCATTTTCCTAATTCAGGTAATGCAGGAAGTCCTCACAATTTTGTTCACGAAAGGACGAAAGGCTAAAGGAAAGATTCCGAGATGAGATAAAAGAAATTGCCTGGAGAAACTGGAACATGTCTTAATGGCCTGCTTTTTTCCAGATTATTAAATAACTGACTAGCTGTCTTCATGATGAGTCAGAAAAAGAATATTCAGTTAATAGCTTCGGTGCTCGTTTTAGGAAATGAAAATGAGCGTTTTTTTTTCGATCAGCCTACACATTCTATTCTTTGATCAAAGTTCCCTACTGGAAGAGGTGTGCCTGATTGTTTTCCAATTTCGATGATAAGTTTCAGGCAGACATCAAGAATGCCAGATCATCGTAGACAACGTCTTGTCGTTCTGGCCAATGGGATGTAGACAACGTTGCCGCGTAGCTGTGTCAGTAAGCTGGATAATATCTGGCAGGAATGGCATCAGTTGAAGAAGAGCAGAGGTAGAGAAGCAGGCGTTGGTGGCCGACGGAGGCTATTCGTTGATAAGATTAACAGATCATGTGACATTTGAGCCGAGGATACACTTGATGAGATCAGATCCAACCGGCTGTTGGGAAAGGCTGACAGGAAGAAAGACGTCAAGTTTCACACGGATAGACGTGGAACGATGAGTGGAAATAATAATAATAATTACAAACAAGACTACACCAGCACAAATCGAGGCAGCAACGCTCAGAGAAAATGCGAATGCAATACTCACGCCACAGCACTGCTTTGACTTCCCGATGCTAGATGAAGATCAAGAAGCTGATCTTAATATTGACAGATGTGCTGAAGCCATGGATTGCTCGCAACCGTCTGCTCCATCCGTCAGACGGCAAAGACGTGACTACCGCCGAGGTGATGCCAACCCGTGTCACCTTGGTCGCGACATCCTGAGATCCTCTGCCATCGTCTGGTGAGGATCCACCGGAGGCGGTGGACCGCGACGAGTTGATGCCAACCCGTGTCACCTTCGTCGCGACATCCTGAGATCCTCTGCCATCGTCTGGTGAGGATCCACCAGAGAGAGAGAGACATCCTGAGATCCTCTGCCATCGTCTGGTGAGGATCCACCGGAGGCGGTGGACCGCTTCAGAATGTCCAACAACCAGGTAGTGCAATGTTGTAGAATTGGTTACTTAGTTGCGTAAAATCATAAGCAATATGCATTTTCGAGCTAGTATAGCAGCAGTTTATGGTTGACACTTTGCAAAGCCGAAGGGTAGCATTGCGATATATTGTTCAATTCATTGAATTCATTGACCAATTTATATATATATATATATATATATATATATATATATATATATATATATAAATATATATATATATATATCTATATATATATATATATATATATATATATATATATATATATATATATATATATATATATATATATATATATATAGCAATTGGTCAATCGCAATGCTACCCTTCGGCTTTCCAAAGTGTCCACCATAAACTGTTGACTTCATGCTTCAGTCAAAATTTCCTCTCTGATTCGCTCATATCTGACTGGTCGCCAGCAGCGCGTGTTAGTCAGCGGGGCGATCTCAGGCTGGGCTGACTTCACCTCCGGTGTGCCGAAAGGGACCTGGTTGGCCCTTGCTGCAGCATGTGAATTGCCCTGTTTGTAAACGACTGTCTTCTATAATTGACTCGGAATGTCTAGTTAGGCGGCAGACGCAATGTTAATGCGGACATCGGGGATCTCCAGTAAAGAAAGAAAACAGGTAGGTTCCTGATGCCATTCAATAACTCTGAAATATGCGTCCGCGACAAGCCCGCCCGGATGCCCATTAGTGTGTAGGCGTAGAATAGAGTTACAGTTTATGAGATGCTGTCTCCATAAAATTTGATGCGAAGTGCATTTATTAACGTTAGATTGCCTTCAGATGTCAATTTCATCGCCATTTACACATACACATATTGCACATATTGTTAACTTGCATATTGCCTTCTGGAACTATATTCTGATTTGCATATACCATAGGCGGCAGCCCGCCTGCGACGTCGCCAGCGACCCGCCGCCGATCACCCGTCACTGGGGATATGACGAGACGCGAAACCATTCTCTGGACGTCAATGGGTCCAAACGCCAATGCTACAGGCATATTTTCATATTTGAAGCGATAGGCGATGTGTTTGGCATGATTTCCACCCCCATTGGAGTTAAGGCTGACGAGTCCCGTCAATATTGTTTAATAGCATTACGCTCATGGGTGTTATGAAGTCATAAAGTCATAAAGTCATAAAGTCATAAAGTGTTTAGACGTAATAAGAGCCACAAGGGTCCATCCAGTTAAGTCTGTAAATGGAAGATACCATAAGTGTCCCAGTGTTGACTGGGAAGAATGCATCTACAGCCGTGAATTTTCCCCATACAATTTTGGTGTGACTGAGCCGATTGATCAATGCTGGAACTATATTTTTGCTGAGACGCCACTCGATGGCCCTACGGTCTCGATGGTTCTTTGGGCAGCAAATGTCGGCGCTTGACGTGTATCGAGCCATGACAGAACCTCAATAATGCCTGAAAGCTTCATGTCAAAATGTGAGAGAAAAAATAGGACAGAAAATTTATATCTGTAGAATAGCCGTGTATGGCATCAGAAGGCAGCTGATTTTATGCCGGTTTATTTTAGACCATTGGAAATTAATTCGCTGATGTAGAACATCTAACATATAATTTAAATGGATAAAATGTGCTAATGTGACACAAATCCTGGAATTGAGTGAAAAATGACAGGGTACTTCATAGAAACTATCCATGATGATATCAAAATGTAGCACGTTCGATTTTCCTTTGGCTAAGAACATTATAAATTGTCTGTAAATAACACAGAACCTGCATGACGCATTTTATTGCCGGAAGTTGAGTGACCAATTGCTGCAATTTCATGTTGAGGACGAAATGACGGGGTGAAATGATTTGATAATAAAACGAACTACATGTCATAAAATAGCTGGTTTTAATATTGTTCAAATTTGACGATTGGGAATTACGATTGCACCTCCTGTAGAAGCTAGAATATAGCATTAATCGTAGCAAGCCCACTCTGGTGGTGGTCCTTCACAAACCCACCACCAGAGCGGTGCCAACAGTTTTACGTCCGCTCATGACGCCTAACGTAATGTTTGCTGATGACGTCAAAATTTGTGTGAGGTTAGCTCCTGGCCCTGTACAAAGATATCAATTCCCTCTGCAGGTGGTCCGCGGACTGGACACCATCCTAGAACCCTCTGAAATGCAGATCGTTCACCATGACTCGTTGTCGTATTTCTGTGTGTATCAATCAGCACACGGTGTATGACACGACGCTGCAGTGGGAGACTGTGACGCAATACCCGGGTCTGTACCTGGACAGTAAATTGACATTCGCACAGCATGTGCAGAGAACTGTATCAACTGCGAACCGATCGCTGGGGTTGTGTATTAAATCCATGAAAGCAAGAATCCCTGGTAGGTTTCTAAAAGTACTCTGTTGACTGCAACTAACGCGAACATCAGGTCTCGCCTAGAGTATTGCTGTCATCCGAGCAGGTTCAGCCGCTACACATCTTACCGATGTATGATGTGATCACTCGGATGGACGGAGTAGAGCAAAAGTGTGTAATGTGGCTAGCTGAACACTGCACTGTCGCACCAAAGCCAGAACCTTCTCCGACTTGATAACGTGACGTCTGTGTCCACTCGTACAGGTCGGCATCATGCTCTTACGAAACGTTTCCTGCGGTAGGACCCACAAGTCGGTTTTATTGCACAACTTTGGGTTATGCGTGCCAATCAGGGGAAGCAGGTATCCTGTTTTATTTCATGTTCCATATGCATGCGTGGAAACTATTAGGCGTGGCTTGTTGAGACCGACATGTTTTCAACGAGGACACCAAGTGTGGACATTTTCGCGAGATCGTTGAGTGCATTTAAGACTCAGGTGGTTAGATACGTGTGTGCTGTGTCACACGCTCACGTCTAAATCGGTGCAGCCATCCGCATCGATGTAGTATTACCAGCCTTTCACGGGTTTAACTCCATTGTTCTATTTAAGCTTCTTATTCCGCGACTTATCCTGTACATGGCTGAAAGTGCTGATGGAGATTAACAACAAACAATGAGCAATTAACAATACTGTTCAGCAGCCGTACAGAGTTCACTGCTGGCATCAACCGAATCATGCGGGGAATTGTGCTTTCTAACGACGTTTTTAGTCGAGGCCGATTTCTGACAGGGAGCGGTTTACATTGATTTTTGCGGTACGCATACGCGGTTGGAAGGTCGGAACTGTTCGAGTTCGGTTCGGTGTCGCCGGTTGGGACCGTTCAGCCCTTCAGCTCGTCTGGTGTCGCCGGTTGGGACCGTTCAGCCATTCAGCTCGTCTGGTGTCGTCGGCTGGGACCGTTCAGCCATTCAGCTCGTCTGGTGTCGCCGGTTGGGACCGTTCAGCCATTCAGCTCGTCTGGTGTCGCTGCTCGGCGGATTTCGTTTGTAATTTTCGCTGTTCCTTTCGGTGCAGCACGCAACAATACAGCTCCTTCAATACAGCTCCTTCAATACAGCTCCTTCAATACAGCTCCTTCAATACAGCTCCTTCAATACAGCTCCTTCAATACAGCTCCTTCAATACAGCTCCTTCAATACAGCTCCTTCAATACAGCTCCTTCAATACAGCTCCTTCAATACAGCTCCTTCAATACAGCTCCTTCAATACAGCTCCTTCAATACAGCTCCTTCAATACAGCTCCTTCAATACAGCTCCTTCAATACAGCTCCTTCAATACAGCTCCTTCAATACAGCTCCTTCAATACAGCTCCTTCAATACAGCTCCTTCAATACAGCTCCTTCAATACAGCTCCTTCAATACAGCTCTTCAATACAGCCCTTCAATACAGCTCCTTCAATACAGCTCCTTCAATACAGCTCCTTCAATACAGCTCCTTCAATACAGCTCCTTCAATACAGCTCCTTCAATACAGCTCCTTCAATACAGCTCCTTCAATACAGCTCCTTCAATACAGCTCCTTCAATACAGCTCCTTCAATACAGCTCCTTCAATACAGCTCCTTCAATACAGCTCCTTCAATACAGCTCCTTCAATACAGCTCCTTCAATACAGCTCCTTCAATACAGCTCCTTCAATACAGCTCCTTCAATACAGCTCCTTCAATACAGCTCCTTCAATACAGCTCCTTCAATACAGCTCCTTCAATACAGCTCCTTCAATACAGCTCCTTCAATACAGCTCCTTCAATACAGCTCCTTCAATACAGCTCCTTCAATACAGCTCCTTCAATACAGCTCCTTCAATACAGCTCCTTCAATACAGCTCCCTTCAATACAGCTCCTTCAATACAGCTCCTTCAATACAGCTCCTTCAATACAGCTCCTTCAATACAGCTCCTTCAATACAGCTCCTTCAATACAGCTCCTTCAATACAGCTCCTTCAATACAGCTCCTTCAATACAGCTCCTTCAATACAGCTCCTTCAATACAGCTCCTTCAATACAGCTCCTTCAATACAGCTCCTTCAATACAGCTCCTTCAATACAGCTCCTTCAATATACAGCTCCTTCAATACAGCTCCTTCAATACAGCTCCTTCAATACAGCTCCTTCAATACAGCTCCTTCAATACAGCTCCTTCAATACAGCTCCTTCAATACAGCTCCTTCAATACAGCTCCTTCAATACAGCTCCTTCAATACAGCTCCTTCAATACAGCTCCTTCAATACAGCTCCTTCAATTAAATCGTCATGCGCCTGATTCATCCACGTGCTCAGAAAGGATACAAAGTCATGGGATCTCTTGCCGTGCGAGGTAACCTGCTGCCCGCTGCCGCAAGGCTCGGGCGGGGCCGCGCATCACATGATCGCTCCAACCGCTGGGACGCGGGCTGCAGGCAGCCAGAAACGTCAGGGTCATATATCCCAATCGTGCCACAGGACATCTGGAGCACGCATATCCAGGCACGACAGCATTGCCCGATATGCTGCCGGACGACTAAGAAACCTGGGCTACAACGTTGAAGAGGAACCAAGCCTCCCGACACCCGCAGGCCTTAGGAAGCCAGACACCTAGCGATCACAAAGGGAAACGACATCACAATCATTGATATCCAAATAGTAGCGGTCAACGTAAATCTCAACGAAGCCCACAAGAGGAAAGCGACACAAGAAACATCGAAAAACACCTAATCTCCCGAGCTAATCTGGAACTCACGGGAACAAACTGAAGAGGCGCGTGGTTCGCTGACTCAACCACAAAATTGAAAACTATTGGATTTACTGCAAAGACCTCAAAATTATGACTGTACGAACAGTCAAATTAACATATTGGACATGTAAAGTATTCAAGTCTGCCACGACTCGAAGGAGACCACACTGATCGGGCCCGCATATGACACAGCAATGCCGAGACAGGGGGCGCGAAATGTGGAGTCCGCGTTGGTCCCCGCGGGATAAAAATGGGTACGAATACATAGCACCATCGGCAGGGTTTATGTGATGTTGCTGTGTTCTATATGCAAAAATGTCCATGTGTACAAAAATACAAGGAAAACAGGCATTAGCCGGAGAACAGGCATCAGCCGGAGAAGGGTCCCATCTCGCCTTCGATGGGGTGGGACCCTTAAAACAGATCTCTGAAGCTGAGGTAGCTGGATACGGGCAGCTGCTGATGGGTGCTGGGTGGTGGAGGTAGAGGAGCACCCCGAACCCAGTGGGCCGATCTCCCGTGATGGGTGGTGGCGGTCGACATCGCCGCGTTGCTTCACCACATGGCTGATCCGCTGAACGTGCACATCCTCCATGTCAGGCCATCCAGCTCTGCCAAAACAGCTGCGATATTGGGCTGGGGGAGGCAGTGTGTGAGATCAATAAGGTCTGCTGGACACAGTCCATCGGAGAGGTCAACCGTGATGACTTTTCATAAGACTGGGAGAGCGAGAGAGAGAGAGAGAGTGAGAGAGAGTGTGAGAGAGAGAGAGAGAGAGAGAGAGAGAGAGAGAGAGAGAGGAAGAGAGAGGGAGAGAGAGGAAGAGAGAGGGAGAGAGGGGAAGAGAGAGGGAGAGGAAGAGAGAGGGAGAGAGGAAGAGAGAGGGAGAGAGGAAGAGAGAGGGAGAGGAAGAGAGAGGGAGAGAGGGGAAGAGAGAGGGAGAGAGAGGAAGAGAGAGGAAGAGAGAGAGAAAGGAAGAGAGATAGAGGAAGAGAGAGAGAGGGAAGAGATAGAGAGAGAGGAAGAGAGAGAGAGAGAGAGAGAGAGAGAGAGAGAGAGAGAGAGAGAGAGAGAGAGAGAGAGGAAGAGAGAGTGAGAGTGATTGAACTAAAAGAAAGCGAACAACTGGCACTCGAAATGTTGGCCGGTATCCGTTGCACCACCTTATGACCAGCAGTAAGCCCGATGATTGGGACATCGATTCTCGATGCCAGCCTGCCACACTTGCTGGAGGCATGCATCGATTGCTCATGATTGACGCATGATTGGATGAAGTACATTTGTCGGCAAATTTGCTCCCGTCCGTAAATAGAGTAAACTGGTGGATACCGGGGTCCAGGGACGGTCTCAGGGGTCGGCACACAGGGGACATGTGATGAAGGCAAGGACGTCCATGGGGTGGGACCCCATGGATAGGCGGCACGCTGCTCTAACTAAACGACCTCTACTCACGCTACTCTAACTTCCTGTGTCGTGTTCGTCTTCAGCCTGTACTCTGATTCTAAGACTTATTTCGTTGCAATTATTAACTGTCTGGCTAAACCAATGCATCAGGCAACCATTCATGACAACCATGCAAAGCGATGAAGTCGAAAAAGCACCAGGCACTAACCCCAACCTAAACTGGAAATGCATGACGATCATTAAGCAAGGATAGCTCATAAGAAGGTTGCATACAATCAGCTACAAGAATGCGGCCATCGACTGGTGACGTAATACATTATATATGGTGAATTCTATGGACAGTGTCTTGTGGGATACTTGTGGAAAAATTTAAATTCCTTAGATGTGATTTGGGTTTATGTATTTTTTTTCTTTTCAAGGACCATCCTGTCGAGCTTCATCCAACTGTGTGGAATTATCTTTCCTGTCCCTTTATCTCATGACGACACACTTTGATTAACACTGCAGATCAAGGTCGAAACTTTGGAGTAAGTTGTTATTGTTTGAGCGTTAATGACGCACTAAAACATCCGGGAAGGAATTGGGTTGGCACAGATGCAGAATGTCCCAGCGTCAGAATGTCCCAGCGTCAGAATGTCCCAGCGTCAGAAGGTCCAGAAAGCAAGAAGTAGTTTGTGAGACAATGGCCGAACCGACCATGAATCGTTCTCAATTATCGAAGCCTATATTGTTAAAAGCATCTTCAGAGGAATATGTTTGTAATACACGTTCCTGAATTATATTAGGCAAATATGCTGATGTTAAATGATATTACCTCGCCTTGCCTCTTGTTTAAATTAAATTGGCAAAAAGGAAGCGTTTCAAAATTGAACGTATAGTTTCCAGGAACCCAAGTCCTTGAATGATGGTGGGAATCATTGATGGGAGGTAACTATGTGGTTGGTCGTTTGGTTCTCATCGATTTATCCCATGTATGGTGCTTTCCGAAAGTTAGTTTCGCTGTGAACGCGTTCACTAATGACTCAATAGTTGATTTTTTATGTTCGGTACCTTACGGTGAACATCAAATTCTCCTAACATCAAGGAGTGTAGCATAAAGACGAAAACGGCACAGCAACCTGTTGTAGGGCAGGCAGCCTGACCATGAAGGATGGGTTGCATTATAGAGGAAATAATGTGAAGTTTGAAGAATGAACGATATTGAGTTTCTAATTGTGGATGTAGCAATAGAATAACGACGCCATCTTAGGTGTGGTGTGCTGCATGCTACAGATTAATCGAAGGTGAATGTAGCAATAGAATAACGACGCCATCTTAGGTGTGGTGTGCTGCATGCTACAGATTAATCGAAGGTGAATGTAGCAATAGAATAACGACGCCATCTTAGGTGTGGTGTGCTGCATGCTACAGATTAATCGAAGGTGAATGTAGCAATAGAATAACGACGCCATCTTAGGTGTGGTGTGCTGCATGCTACATATTAATCGAAGGTGAATGTAGCAATAGAATAACGACGCCATCTTAGGTGTGGTGTGCTGCATGCTACAGATTAATCGAAGGTGAATGTAGCAATAGAATAACGACGCCATCTTAGGTGTGGTGTGCTGCATGCTACAGATTAATCGAAGGTGAATGTAGCAATAGAATAACGACGCCATCTTAGGTGTGGTGTGCTGCATGCTACAGATTAATCGAAGGTGAATGTAGCAATAGAATAACGACGCCATCTTAGGTGTGGTGTGCTGCATGTTACAGATTAATCGAAGGTGAATGTAGCAATATAATAACGACGCCATCTTAGGTGTGGTGTGCTGCATGCTACAGATTAATCGAAGGTGAATGTAGCAATAGAATAACGACGCCATCTTAGGTGTGGTGTGCTGCATGCTACAGATTAATCGAAGGTGAATGTAGCAATAGAATAACGACGCCATCTTAGGTGTGGTGTGCTGCATGCTACAGATTAATCGAAGGTGAATGTAGCAATAGAATAACGACGCCATCTTAGGTGTGGTGTGCTGCATGCTTCAGATTAATCGAAGGTGAATGTAGCAATAGAATAACGACGCCATCTTAGGTGTGGTGTGCTGCATGCTACAGATTAATCGAAGGTGAATGCATCAACTTGTCCATGGCGGCAACTTTGCTGTCCTTAGATCAGGAAGAATAGACTTGGTGTGCTGTCCTTAGATCAGGCAATTTTGCTGTCCTTAGATCAGGAGGAATAGTATTAACACGCGCCCTGGAGGGCCTCTGAGAATTACGCGCCCTGGAGGGGGGGGCGGATTCCGCCCCCCTAAGATCTCGGCTCCTAGTAAAGCTGGAGGAACGAAATTCGCAGGGTGGATGGGCACGGTAGTGAACTCTATTGTGTGCAATTTTCGTGACCTTAGGTCAATATCTTCAAGGTCAAATGAGGTCAGATTGGCAATATTTTCCGGTTTTGCGTGGCTTGGCTTGTCATCGTTATGGATCGCTGTGATTGTGTTTAAATGCTCAAAAATGGGCATCAATGATGTTTTGGACATTACTAATGATGCAATGCAGATGCTAGACCCAATATTTGACCTCAGGTCACCTATATAGCACCACTTTATCAGGTCAGTTACCTGTTCCAGTTACCGGAACCGGCCGCCCGCCCGACTGCTCCGTCGAGCAGCTCGGAGCAATCGGCTTCGTGAAGAAGGGAGTAAAGTACATGAATAAAGTATGGAAACGCAATATAGTAATAAAGTATGGAAACGGGGCGGCAGGGTTCACAGAACTAGTTATGCTTAACACAAGACTCTGTCCCATAAAGCCACTGCAGCAAATGATCGGACTGAACTGCTGAAGAAAAAAACGCGAATGGAAGTGATCGTGAATTTTATTCTGAGAAAGGGTTCTGTGGCAGCACTTCCCGTGTTCATGCGGCTTCCCACGGATTGGCAGCTCAGCTCCAAGCCGTTCGCTGGCCGACTTCGTCAGCTGAATCGGTGGTGCGTGGCGTTATGGCAGGGCAGGGACGGCGCGCTTTATCGATGCTATTAGTGCTGCACTTGGGCGAAGGCATCGCATCCGTTACCGGCGAGGCGTCAATTTGCGATGGTGTGTTTTCCTCCGATCACCGCGCGGTGAGTGCCAGGTTGTCGATTTGTTTGTCGCGCCGTGTGCTGCCAACGCGCTCCCGCGCACTCAACTATAGGCGAGCTGACTGGGACGGGTTGCGCACGACGCTTCGCTTGTGCCCATGGATAGCTTTGGAGGACATGTCCGTGGACGAGGCAGTGGAAGCGTTCTACGACTTTGTTCAGGCCGCCGTCAGCGACCACATTCCGACGGTTACCCTGTCACGCAAATACCCGCCTTGGTTTGACGGGGCAGTGCGCGCCGCTCTGCGTGAGAAAGAATGTGCCTTTCAATAAGTGTTTGACTACTGGCATTTTTTCCGAAAAGTGGAAGGAAGCGAATATCATTCCGGTACACAAGAAGGGGCGTCGTGACCTGGCTAGTAATTACCGATCCATTAGTTTGCTCCCGCTCATTTCTAAAGTCTCTGAAAAAGTTGTGTGCGACGCGTTCATCTCCCACATTCGGCCCGTAATTTCGGACTCGCAGCATGGATTCGTGTCAAAGAGGTCCTGTGTGACGAACCTGTGCGAACTGTTGGCGCATGCCACTTCGGCTCTGGAGGAAAAACAACAACTTGATATAATTTATACTGATTTTACTTCCGCGTTTCAAAGTGTTGATCATCGACTTCTGCTTCACAAATTGGAAAATTCGTACGGCATTTCTGGCCCAGTTCTCTCACTTTTTAGATCGTACTTCATGAACAGACGCCAACGTGTGCTTGTCAACGGTTTCACGTCAGGATGGTCCCAGGTACTGAGCGGGGTTGCAAAGGGTTCCCTGTTGGGCCCGAGCCTCTTCCTGGCCTTCATCAACGATGTTCCCAACGTTTTAGAATCGTCTCGCCTTCTGTACTGTGACGATCTCAAAATTGTCCGTACAATCAAGGGCCAGGAAGACGGCATCGGGTTACAGCGTGATCTAAATTCTCTGGAAAATTGGTGCAAAACCTGGAAATTGACCCTGTGTACCAACAAGTGCTTTCATTTTCGAGTCACTCTCAAAACTCAACCATTGCCTATACGTTTTCAGATTGGATCAGCTCAACTCGAATTAGTAACACATGTACGAGATCTCGGCATTATTCTTGACACCAAATTAACTTTTTCGCATCACATCGACTCCATCGTCATAAGGGGAAATAGAGCCTTGGGCCTCTTAATCCGTAGCCTACAGGGGATTAGAGGCAACTACAGCAAGACAGCTGTAGTAGTGGCCTACTACGCCAACGTAAGGTCCATACTCGAGTACGGAAGCGTAGTGTGGGCGGGAGCGGCGCGCGCTCACCTAGATCGGCTGGAGCGCATCCAACACAAATTCTTGGCTTTTCTGGCAGGAACCAGGCGTGACAGGTACAACCTAGGAAATTACGATGAACTCTGTCAAAAATACAACGTAACGAAACTGTCTGGGAGGAGAGAGCTACTCGATTTGTCATTATTTCACGGGCTGCTGAACGGCCGCTGCGAGAGTCCGCTCCTCCCAGGCAGGTTTCCGCTCCGCGTCGCGTCTCGTCGGACCAGAAGCGTCGAGCTGTTTGCGGTGCCCCGTGCCCGCGTCAACGCTATTGCAACCAGTCTGCTCTCCCGCTTACCCCGAGCTGCGAACGCATTAACCGCCGTACAGCCAGCACTTGATATGTTTCGGGACTCCAGACGCACTATGTTTGCATTCCTACATGCAACTGCTGTAAGGTGATTGTAGTGTTTCGTCACACATCTGTACGAGATCTTAGCATAAACATTCTCACCTCTTTCATCAGGCCATAATTATATATCGTACATGTTCATTTTTTACTGTATTGTTTTTAACCAGTCACCATTTTACTATTCTGAAGTAGAGTATCACGAGTGGGCGGCGTGTGTGAGTGTATGTATGAGGACCACCATAATTGGGGCACTGTTCCTGTGTGTGGCAAACCGAATAAATAAATAAATAAATAAAATCCGAGGCGACTTGAAGGCGCCTTTTCATGCATGCCTGGGAGCACTGAAGACGATTTCGTGACCAACTCGGGCCACAACACGAGCCACAACACGAGCCACAACACGCACCACAACACGAGCGCCACAACACGAGCACCACAACACGAGCACCACAACACGAGCACCACAGCACGAGCACCACAACACGAGCACCACAACACGAGCACCACAACACGAGCACCACAACACGAGCACCACAACACGAGCACCACAACACGAGCACCACAACACGAGCACCACAACACGAGCACCACAACACGAGCACCACAACACGAGCACCACAACACGAGCACCACAACACGAGCACCACAACACGAGCACCACAACACGAGCACCACAACACGAGCACCACAACACGAGCACCACAACACGAGCACCACAACACGAGCACCACAACACGAGCACCACAACGCGAGCCACAACACGAGCACCACAACACGAGCACCACAACACGAGCACCACAACACGAGCACCACAACACGAGCACCACAACACGAGCACCACAACACGAGCACCACAACACGAGCACCACAACACGAGCACCACAACACGAGCCACAACACGAGCACCACAACACGAGTCATAACACGAGCACCACAACACTAGCCACAACACGAGCCACAACACGAACCACAACACGAGCCACAACACGAGCACCACAACACGAGCACCACGACACGAGCCACAACACGAGCCACAACACGAGCCACAACACGAGCCACAACACGAGCCACAACACGAGCCACAACACGAGCACCACAACACGAGCCATAACACGAGCACCACAACACGAGCCACAACACGAGCCACAACACGAGCCATAACACGAGCCAAAACACGAGCCACAACACGAGCCACAACACGAGCACCACAACACCAGCCATAACACGAGCCACAACACGAGCACCACAACACGAGCCACAACACGAGCACCACAACACGAGCACCACAACACGAGCACCACAACACGAGCCCACAACACGAACACCACAACACGAGCACCACAACACGAGCCACAACACGAGCCACAACACGAGCCACAACACGAGCCACAACACGAGCCACAACACGAGCACCACAACACGAGCCATAACACGAGCACCACAACACGAGCACCACAACACGAGCCCCACAACACGAGCCACAACACGAGCCACAACACGAGCCATAACACGAGCACCACAACTCGAGCCACAACACGAGCCACAACACGAGCACCACAACACGAGCACCACAACACGAGCACCACAACACGAGCCACAACACGAGCCACAACACGAGCCACAACACGAGCACCACAACACGAGCCATAACACGAGCACCACAACACGAGCACCACAACACGAGCACCACAACACGAGCACCACAACACGAGCACCACAACACGAGCCACAACACGAGCCACAACACGAGCCACAACACGGCTGGGACGGCTACACGGCTCACTAGGTCTTCAGCTACACCGTCACTACGTCTCCTCGTCCAGCGCCTCCGGTGGCAGCTTGCCCTGGCCATCATTCCAATAAGATAAATATATACATCATATTGCACCACACATATATTTAGTTTAACCAGTATGCGATTAGTTGGGCCACATGCAGATATGATACAGATGTTTTCATTTGTTGCCACGAGTTCTCTGATGAAAGGGGTATCGGGTATTTGGTTTTGCTTATTTTTACTTGCTAATTAATTGCTCATTATTCACCAAAGGGAAAAGTGCGCACCAATATGGGTAGCTGTTATGCAGTTTGAGGTGATTGTATCTGATGAAGAACGAGGAATGCAGTAAAATGCAATAAAGTCAGCTCACTGGAGATAGTCCCATTACCAAAACAGTGTGGCTCCAGCAGACTAAACAGGAAAGTAAAGATTAAAAAGGGAGGTGCTGAAAGATGAGACACAACAAAGATGTGTTGCAACACTTGCAGTAGGAGCTCAAGCATGATTGGTGCACTCTGAAACAAGACGGTCATTATCAGGCTAAAGCAAATTTCGGTCCATAAACTTCAAGCACTAGACATGTTGCAATACCAGTCAAAGGGACGAAGGGGAGGGGCGGGAGTATTTCCATGTTAGTCGTCGGCTAGTCATCAGCAATTTTTAGCGTTAATCCCTCATGAGCGAAGCTATCACACTCGGTTGTAAGTGTCGTGCGAAAATTCAATTATGGTTACTTGTGGTGCGGTGTTATTCGCGTACTTAGTAAGCATTAGTAAGACAAGCACTCTTCACGAAAGTCCAGCCTTCTTCTTTTACTAAGATCAAAGCAAACCATTTAAATTGTGATTCTGATCGGAAGGGTAGCCAGCATGACCTCAAGGGAGGAAGCCAAAGTGAAAATGGAGGACAACTGCTAACGCTTTGAATTTCAGATCCATATGCGCTGATGTTCAGTGAAGCAGTCAGGAGCATGCTAAAGTAGCTCTATAAACTGAGAACATTGATCTTATCTTGGATATGGATTGGGACAAAGCTAACGGTATGAAGCTGATCATAGCAATATTTTGACAACAGTTGCATTCTTCAGCTTAGAACAAGGAAAAATTACGTCTAGACGCCGTTGTATTTGATACCTTGAAAAACTCGTAGTCCAATTGCTTCTTCAATAAACTTCAATGCACATATTTTCTTCACAGTCATGAGGATGACGCCAGTGATTTCAGTCAGAGATGTTCTTGGTCATGTTCCTGGCAGCTGGTCTGCCGAACCCCATGGTTTCCTCCGTAAGTGTGGCGTGGGTTCCGTCCCTCCCTTGGATCGTGTCGGGTCATTGATGTAGTAACCAAAAGGGCAAACATGGAACTTGCCATTTGAATGCCTTTCAATATTAACATGGGGCCAATGGGTACTGTCTGGAAAGAGTGGCCTCCTCACACTCTTTTTCCATGCGAATTATTTCCTGGTTCCTAAGCTCATGTGATGGACGTTATTCAGAGCCTGACCAACACCCCGGAGTCTGGTGCTACTCAGAGTATGACCTACACTCAGGAGTCTGATGCCACCCAGAGTCTGACCTACCCCCAGGTGTCTGGTGTTACCCAGAGTCTGACCTACACCCATGTGTCGGGTGGGTGTAGGTTTGACCAGAGTCTGACCTGCGTTGTCTGTCGTCTCCGCCCACGTGGCTGTGGCGAGACCGGCGTATTTACCAGCAGCTCGGGCCGGCCGGTCGGCAGGTGGAGGTGCTGTGTGTTTGCTCCGGCTCTCGCAGGGACAGCGCTGCCGGTTTCCGCCAGATGCCGACAGATAAACACTGATACGCGTGCTAACAGCGCTGCCCACTGTTTTTCCATGTTAGCGGTGTTTGGCACGACAGCGAAAATATACAGCTCCCGGAGGTCGGCGTCGAGCGTCGACGCCGTCGAGATTTTACAACGGTGATTTGAGAATCAACGCTGGACGATAAATCGAGTAGATGTGTGTGTGTGTGTATGTGTGTGTGTGTGCATGTGTGTGCATGTGTGTGCAGCGGGAGCAATCGCTCCCCTGCCGTGAGACCGGGGGCGCCGCCCCCCCCCTGAAGTTTGAAGAGGCCCCTATAAGAAATGCACAGGAAAAAAGTGAGCAAGGAGGGCGACGGGACAGAAGATCATGCTGTCAAGGAGGCCCCAAGACTGACAACGAGGCCCCCAGGAAATATAATAAGGTCTCTATAAGAGACGTAGAACAGAGATTGGGAGGAGGCCCAAGACGAAAAGGAGGCCCCAGGACGAAAAGGAGGCCCCCAGGATGAAAAGGAGGCCCCCAGGATGAAAAGGAGGCCCCCAGGACGAAAAGGAGGCCCCCAGGACGAAAAGGAGGCCCCCAGGACGAAAAGGAGGCCCCCCAGGACGAAAAGGAGGCCCTCAGGACGAAATGGATGCCACCTGTAAGAGAGTTAGTTTTTGAGCGTCTTGATCCCGTAAATTCAGCCCCAACCCACTTCGTTTCATGGCGCGACAAGTACCCGGCTCCGAGACTGGCGTCGCCTGTCTGTTGCCTACGTCAGCTGCCACCGTCCCAGCGAGGTCGCCGTTCGTTGGACATTGTACCTTCCCCTCCCTCTTTCCGGGCTAACACCCCGCCAGCGAGGCGCCAGCCCCGTGACCTCTAACCGACCGACGCGCCACGCCGCCGTCGTTAATGCTAGATGTAACTGTGTTCACATAAAGTTATACGTTTGGCTGTCCCGTAACCGTAATTGATATAATCCCGTAAGCCTTGCGATTGTAAAAGTGTACCGTAAACGTAACGCATCGTCACCGCCACTAGAAATAGACTATTTCCCCTTCTAGAAGGCCGTCGACATGGATGTGACGTCATGGTGTGCTTCTGCGGCCCTTGACCAATCCGCGATCGGGGGTCTTCCGGAGCCACTAGTGCCTTTGCGGCCCCAGCGCAGTCCAGCTTGAATACTCTTACCGATCGGACCGCTGCTCCGTGCGCGCGGGCTACCCAACTAAATTCGACTTCTAAATTCATAGGAAGGGCAGTATCACGGCTTACCTTCCGAGGAGAACGTACTGTACGGTGTCTGTAGTTCTCGTGTGATCGTGGAGTGCTGCAGTGCAATACAGGGAAGCAAAAGGTACTGGTACTTTCGTGACTGGAGTTATCGCGAACAAGAGGTTGCTAGACTTTCGCGTGCCAATAAGGACTTTCCTACACACCCAAGTTAGACGAGAAGGCTTCCGATGGGTGGCAGGATATTCTTAATTTGGAAAATGAGGCCCCCGAGATGGAAGAGGAGGCCCCTACAATAGAAAATAAAGACATGATAGGGGAGATTTTCCTGGACGCCAGTGAAGACCTCAAGATTGGTAAGAATGTCTTCGCAGGAAGAGTCTCCAAACACAGATGAGGAGGCCCCCAGGACGTGAGAGGAGGCCCATAATTTGAAAAAGGTGTCACCTAGGAGAGGGTAGGAGGCCCAGAAATCAAGAGAGTGCCAAAAGCTGGCGCGGAGGCCTCTAGGATTGCAAAGGAGGCCCCAATACAGAAAGGGAGGCCCCAGATGATGAGTGGACGCCGTAAGACGGAAAAGAAAGCCAGTGGTTATCAGATGAGGTTTCGGAGACGCAAAAGCAGGCCCCAAAACGGGTAAGGTTCCACCAAGATCGAAAAAGATGATCCAGAGACGTGGCAGGAGGCACCTAATTCGGAAGAGGACGACAAGATTGGAAATGAGACCCCATAATGAACGAGGAGGCCCCTAAAATAGGAGAGAAAGGCCATTGGATAAGATAGATGGCTCCCAGGCGGAAAAGAAGGCTCGAAGACGGTCAAGAGGGTACTCGGTAAATATCAAGGCCACTGAGATAGGAAAGCTTACCTGTAATTTGGAAGAGGAGGCACCTGGGAGAGAAGAGGAGTCCACCAGGAGATAAGAGACCACCCTTGAGATGGGCAAAGATCGAATCAACACGCAGAGCAGGAGGCCCCCAAAACGTGAGAGGAGGCCCTAATTTGAAAAAGAAGGCCTCTAGAAGAGAAATGAGGCCCCTGCCGAACTCTGGAGGAGACCCTCAAGAAGGAGTAAGTCTCCAGGACCAAATGAGGCCCCGAAGACCGGAAAGAGTTCCCAGAAATAGAGAATGCCCCTGGAACATGAGAGGAAGCCCCATGCCATGTTAAAGGAGCCCCAGGATGCAAGAGGAGGCCCTCCAAAACGGGACAGGAGGACCATTGAATATGGGGGAAGGTAGAACACACAATGAGACATCGGAAACCGGTAAATAGGCACCAGGAAATGAGTCGAGACCCTAAAGACGCGAGAGGAGGCCTATAATTTGCAAAAAGCCCCTAAGGAATAGTAGGAGTTGTGCCGGGTACTTGAAAATCACGATATGGGCCCCAAAAGATCCGGCCGGGGCCCCTAAAAATCACGCTGAGCCTGGGGGTACCAAACATTCACGCCCGGACCATGCAAATCACGCTAGGGGCATGACAGGCCGTACCGTACCCCAACAGTCCCATTGGAATGAAAACAAGTGAAACCGGACCAAAACGTACTGGCCCCCCAAAAGTATCGAGGCCGCTAAAGCTCGCCCTATGGATCCAAGCAAATGACGTCGGGGCCGAAAAGATCACATTGGACAACAAGTCGCGTCTCAGCCCTTGAAGATCACACTGGATACCCAGAAAGTCGCGCCGGGGCCCCTAAAGTTGCAGCTGCCCCAACAATCAATTATTAATCGGAATGTCACTCTGGGACAAAAAAAAATAATTAATTGACCGCAGTGGCATATCAAAGGGCCAAATGCCCCCTCCATCCTGAAAGAGATAAGCTCCCAAAAATCGTGCCGGGCCCCAAAAGTCGCGCTGGGGCCACCAAAATTCGCGTCGGTCCACAAAAATGCGCGCAGGGTTCTCCAAATAATTACGGCGAGCCCAAGAAAACTCGCTCCGTGGCCCGAAAATTTGCAACAGGAGCCGCCAAAATCGCGTTGGAGCCACAGCTAAGTACAACGCGCCCCGCAAACTTGAACCGGTCCCACCAAATATCGCGCTCGGACCCACAATTCCCATTGGTAGTCCCGTCGAGGCTCCCAAAAATTGGCGTCTAGGGCCGCACGTAAGCACAGTGTGACCACAAAAACCGGATCGGTATCCGATAAAAAAATGAAGCTGGAGCCCTCCAAAATAAGGAGGATTCCAAAAAATAAATGTCTTGTTCAGGAAAATTGCTCTGGAGCACCGAACATATTACCAGACGCCTTCACAAATTGCGTACGGCACCGAAAAACATACCGGATCACGAAAAATCGAGGTGGGATACAAATACATGGCGCCAGAGCTCGAGAAGTCGGCCCGGAATTCGGACTTTTAAAAAAATCAGAAAAAATCCACAATCACGTCGAGCCCCGAAAACAGGCGTTGAGTTCCCGGAACCACACGCCTGGGCACGATAGGTCGCGCTGAGACCCAGCAAAAATCGCACCGAAGCCCCAAAATCGTACTGGGACCCCACAAATATGCGTCAGAAGACCCAAATAAACACAGCGGGACCCCAAAAGCACAACGGGGCCCGAAAATACAACTGACCCTCCAAAGCGCACAGTCTCCCAAAAAGCGACAGGGCCTTAAACATGCGTTATAGCCCTAAATAAATATACCGGGAGCTCTAAAAAAAATACACCGCAAGCTCTCAAGGTGCAAAAAATACACCTCAAGCTCGCACAAGGGCCTGAAAAAGAGGCTGGGGCCACAACAGGCAACATCGTTCAAAATGAACAAAAGACCGGTAGCTAAATAAACACATCGGGACCTTCAAAAACGCCCTGACACGTAAACAAAATCATCTGTGCAGAAAAAAGCAATAAAACCTTAAAACGAGCAGGGGTTTCGAAAATGCATTAGGCCCTTAACAAAATTGGATTGGACCCATAAGACAAAACCGTAGACCAAGAAAGACGCAACGGGTCTAAAAAGAACACTGAGGCAGGGTCTCGGTTCGGTAGCCAATCTCGGAGGATAGCAGCAAAGATATGAGGTGCACAAAGCTCAGAGGAATCCGCATTTCATAACTACCGGAAAATGTGGGAAGTAGGGAACTAATGATCGAGTTAAATTAATCGACTTTTCGCAGCAAACACCCATACGAAGCATTCCATCACGTCAAATATGGCGCAAGTTTATCATGTGGCAGCAATTAGCAAAACGCAGAAGGCCTAGCAGAAACCGTAGCATCGCACGAATTGCGGCGAATGCGCCGAATGCGCAATATGGGCGTGCACATGCACGGACGTTGCCGTCGTGGCGACCGGGTCCTATGAACTGGAATGGCTGAAGTTTGGAAATTTTACATTTTAAAGTGATGGGTATTACATTTCAAATTGAAGGTATGGGCCTAGTACATTTTCGAAACCCCTGCTCGTTTTAGGGTTTGCTGTTTTTTGTGCATCGATGATTTTTTTACGTGTCAAGGCGTTTTGGAAAATCCCGAGTGTTTATTTAGCTCCCGGTCTTTTTGTTCGTTTTGGAACCATGTTGCCTTTTGTGGCTCCAGCCTCTTTTTCAGGTCCTTGTGCGTTCTCATGGCCCCTGCGTGCCTTGAAAGCTTGCGGTGTATTTTTTTAAAACTCCTGGTATGTTTGTTTAGGGCTGCAACGCATGTTTTAAGGCCCTGTCGCTTTTTGGGAGACTATGTGCGCTTTGGAGGGTCAGTTGTATTTTCGGGACCCGTTGTGTTCTTGGAGTCCCGCTGTGCTTATTTGGGGCTTCTGACGCACATTTGTAGGGCCCCAGTACGAATTTGGGGCTTCTGTGCGATTTGTATGGGTTCCAGCGCGACTTATCGTGGTCCAGGCGCGTGGTTCCGGGGACCCAACGCCAGTTTTCTGGGCTCAACGCGATTTTTGTGGATCTTTTCTGATTTTTTTTAAAGTCCGATTTTCGGCCTGATTTTTCGAGCCCCTGGCGCTATGTTGTGGTATCCCACCTCGATTTTTGGACATCCGGTATGTTTTGGACATTCAGTATGTTTTGGACATCCAGTATGTTTTTCGGTGCCGCACGAAATTTGTGAAGGCATCTGGTAATATGTTCGGTGCTCCAGAACCATTTTCCTGACCCGAACTTTTATTTTTTGGAATCCCTCCATATTTTGGAGGGCTCCCGCTTGACTTTTTCCAGATATCGATCCGATTTTTCTGGTATAGGTGTAATTTCAGCAGTATGAGGTGACTTATCAAGGGATACCAAAAGGAAACCTTAGAACTGGGTGGTGGAGTTGGGGTTGAAATCCGACGAATCAGAAACGATAGTGGTAGATTAGGCCCTCCACCGGACAATTCGGTTGATCACTAATTATTTTATTTCGAAAGGTCCCCTTTGACAAAATAGCGGTCGAAATCCAAGGACTTTTTTAATGGGCGTAGATGAGCCCCCTGCAAATCCGTTTGCCTCCTCCCCCTTGACGCAAATATA
This sequence comes from Ashinkailepas kermadecensis, assembly GCA_034440615.1. Lineage (NCBI taxonomy): Eukaryota > Metazoa > Arthropoda > Thecostraca > Neolepadidae > Ashinkailepas > Ashinkailepas kermadecensis. Next base: position 26,379 of record JAOTOM010003110.1, on the reverse strand, counting down.
GGTACTCCATTGGTCCCTCAATAATTTTCAGAAACATACGCCCATGGGGCAAAGCCAACACTGAGGGGACAAATTACCCCTCACGAGCATACAAAACAACGCCCCAGATAAAATGGGAGGAATTATGTTTTTAAATGCATTTCCTTCCTTCAATCGTCTTTTCTGTTAATACAGCCTGCATGATTAAAGCTTCCCAGCTTCCATACCTTCCCAACGTCATTTACAAAACGGTACAGCACAGCGAAAACCATGGCGTGACGGCGTGGAATTTGAATGTTTAGCATTATGTATGCATTGCCATTGTTTCATTGTCATTTATACATTGTTGTCGAATGCTTGTTCTTGCCGCGAATTTATTCGCTGATGATTTGTTATTTTAGCTTGTGTGACAGGTGCCCTGCAGCCAGCACCAAATGTTATAAAAATCAACAAATTCCTAACATGGCGATCAGAAGACCAATGCACTCCACTTCTCGTTGTCACCTTCGCGAAATTGTCGTCCTAGGACTGAGAAATGATCATTTAAGCTTTGTTTATGACATCAAGCTGGTGGGAATAAATAACAGTAGTGATGACTCTAGCTATATTCGGCTAGACTTGGAGGACATAAAAGTGGGTTGATCAATGGGAGACATCTGTAAGATATGCTTAGCACCAGCCCCGCCAGCTCGCTGCAATCTAGAGGCCAGCGGGAATATTCTTCTGGCCGAGAAAGCATTGAGACGTTGGTTTGTTTTGGCACTTAGGTATTTATCAACATATTACTTATTTATACCCTGGAATGGCCCAGTTTTCAGCGAAAAATGATTATTGCTGTTACATTTTGAGTAAGTGATACACCATGGCAAGAACAAACAAGACATCAATATGAAATCATGTTTCCCATTCCCGAACCATACTAAGAGCCTAAAATACAATAGGAGGCCCTAACACAATTGAGGCCCCTTTCGGGGAGCAGGAGGCCCTCTTTCGACCTTGCCCCCCCCCCCTGGAAGAATTTCGTGGCGACGCCACTGTGCATGTGTATATGTGTGCATGCGAGTGTGTGAGCATGTGTGCAGGTGTCGTAAAATTGTGTGCGGTCGGGTGTCGAACCTTGAGGAGACTGAAACACACCTACGCCTCAGTGTTGCTCGCACCCAGCGCACCGACACCAAACAACGTTTGAAGATACGAAAACGACACCAAACAACGTTTGAGGATGGATACGAACATTGCGTGGGCTGACTGGTGCCTATTCACAAATCGCCTCAGCATTTGTTAGTAGTATGTCCTCGCATTCAGCACATCGAAAAAGATCCTTGTCGACTTTTTGAGGTGGTGGCACGTATGGGGGCGTCGGGATGGTCTTGGAGTTCAGAGGCATAGCATAATATTTTCTTTAATAATTTGTGTAGTGCAAATCCAAAGGGCTACTAGGACAATTATCATGACCGGTGAGCTCCTTCTTCACATGTCTATACGGCTAAGCATAGCCTCTGCGTACCCTCTATGTACGCTGCCCCGCACCTACGATCACTGGAGGCAGTATGACCCTGGCAGTTCCACAAATAAGAACGCAGCTCAACAGCGAGTGGCTTACCAACACTTGTTTTCACGACAAACGTGCTGTTATTTTGGCGGCCAGAAAAGTGAAGAACATCACCGAACACTGGTGATCCTCGTGCGTGTTCTAACAATAACAGCTCAGCTGCTATTGTTAGAATTGTTGGAAGTGCTTAGTGTCGCCACAGCTGTCCAAAATCGACATTCAATAAGTTCAAAGACCCTAGGATGACTGCGAGCTGTCTAAGAAAGCCCCGCTGACTTTCACAGGAGCTGTGACTGTGAAGCTGTGGCTGTAAAGCTGTGAGGTTGTGACTGAAGTTGTGACCGTGAGGCTGTGACTGTGAAGCTATGACTGTGAAGCTGTGACGGTGAAGTTGTGACTGTGAAGCTATGACTGAGCTGACTTTCACAGGAGCTGTGACTGTGAAGCTGTGACTGTGAAGCTGTGACTGTGAAGCTGTGACTGTGAAGCTGTGACTGCGAAGCCGTGACTGTGAAGCCGTGACTGTGAAGCCGTGACTGTGAAGCCGTGACTGTGAAGCCGTGACTGTGAAGCTGTGACTGTGAGGCTGTGAAGCTGTGGTTATGAAGCTGTGACTGTGAAGCTGCGAAGCTGTGACTGTGAAGCTGTGTCTGTGAAGCTGTAACTGTGATGTCTTCTGCGGGCAACTGGTATTCTAATAATTGAATTGTCAGAAAGACTGTGTGGTAAAAATAGTGGAATAACCAACACTAAATTACAACCTAAGTTGAGTAGATAATTATTCATTCAGATTGAAATAAAAAAAAACACTTTCATTTCTGTCTGAAGTAATCGTATTCCACTCAATAAAGCTGAAATTTCACATGTATCATTCAAATGTTTTCACATTTGGAAATGCTGGCTCCTGCTGGGACTCACGATACACGGACCGCAGTAGATGTCGGACATCGGACTTTGAACCTTGAACCTTGAAAAACAGCAAGCAGCGAGGTAATGATGAGCGGAGAAAGCTTTGAAACGGAAAACGGAAACAGTTTTGAATCAAGGTCGAAACAGGCTGACTGTTGTTACTGCTTTTGTTGATATCTAGCCCTTACAAATTTCCGTAAAATGCTGTGGGTACTGAACAATGTCTGTACTGTTTCATGTGTTGTGAATATCTCGGAGCCTACTTGATGGCTTGCAAAGGACACAGTAGGCAGAAGCAATACACCTTTGTCCCACCGATGCCATGTGCAGAGAACTTCAAAAGAAGGAAATAGCTTTTTGTTTCGACGGACATAACTGCATATCCGGTGAGGCTCGCAGCACAATCATTTTCAAACTCATGAGGAACTTGAACTTGGAACTTGAAATGAGGCAGCCAATGCCACCCGCAAGCAAAATCCAGGAGTACCTATATTGTGACGGAACTGACTTCTGGAGGAAACTGTCTTGGTTTTCCAGGTACATGGCCACAACCTAGGATGGAAAGTCGTCTTCCCCCTAAAGATCTGCATTCCAGGGCATTGTGTTGCTATCAATATTGTCAATAAAAAAGAAAGTCTTGATACGAAGTTTATGTTCAATCCATGTTTGGGAGCTCCCGTGCATGCCTTATTCACTAGTGAACAAGGCATTCTAATTGATGTGAACTGCACTTTATGACCTTGAGTAAATAGAAAAAAAAACAATGGTACTACTTTTATGCCGAAAAATGTATTGGACCAAACTTGTCCTTTTCCGGGCTTCCTCATTTTGACCGGGCCCCAGCCGGGCTTGGTCACATCGGACCGGCCGGTCCCAGTCTTCGGTCCCAACAATTCACTATTTTCCACCTTTACATCTCTATCTCCCTATCAATATATCCATATCCCTATCTCCATCTCTATGTCTATCTATCTTTCCATCCATCCTCTATCCGTCTATCTGCCATTTGTTCTATCCTCCCCAATTTTTATACTCCATCTGGGCGTGAAATGGCCGAGTTGTCGCGGCGCCCGCACAATAGGATCCGCCACCGCCTCTACGCAACACTGGACACCAGTCAACAATGCAACACCCGCTGCCCAGCAGGCCCGCAACCAAACAGGTCGTCAATCAAGCCGTCTAAAGGGACAAAACGGCCTCGTAGACAAACGTTACCCCACGGGGATCTCGGCGTGCCCGAGATAATCTCTCCGCCTGCCACCCGTATTTGATGCAGATTGGTGGAGCCAAAGCCACCGAATGCGCCCCACGAGGCCGGCTCAGAACCGCCGCACAAACGCCACAACCGGTCGATTCCACGCCGCTGAAGTGGGGGCGGGGGGAGGGTGAGTCCACGCCCACCGCCCGGTCACGCCGACAGTGACTCCCGACATCAGCGGGGCCCTGCCAAGCCGGCGCTGCCCTGATTGTTGTCCGTCCAGTTGTGAGGTCGATATGGGCCTGTTCGGCTGTCGACGGCAGGGGCGGACCTGCGGAGGGCCGAGTGGGGGCGGCGCGCATGACCTATGAAATCAAGGGACGGAGGGTTAAACCAGTTACTGGTGAGAACATTTATGAAACCAAGGGATCAAGGGATGGTGCTCACCGCTCTCCGTATCCCAATCGTCTTTCGCAATCGGCTGCTGCTGATGATGCACATCAAAGTTCCGCCTGACTTCACATGGGCGGCTTCTGTTGTTACATTCCTGTTCGATGCTTACATCACTCCTATACAGCTATCGTGCACTAAGTAAGGTCGTATCACTAGAAGTATTATTAGCAGTATCACTACGGTGGTGCCCCCTGGAGCAGCTGTGTGGGATTCCCGAGAACAACGAGACTGCTCCTCGTTTCCGCCTGCTCCTCCTCCCCTGCGAATGTCCTGCGTCCGCCTCTGCCGCCGACGTCGGCTGTTCGGACGCCTGGGGCTATGAAGCGAGCAGCGTAAAAATGCCCGCGGCGCCACGAGAAGCGGGGCGCCGACGCCCGCCGGCGCGTGAGCCAAAGGATCACGACGGCGAGCCGGTGGGTTCCGGTGGGTTCCGGCGGGTTCCGACGGCGGGTTCCGGCGAGCTCCGGCCGCCGAGTTAGTTGTTCGTAGTTGCAGTCGAAAAGCCGCAGCCACGACTGTCGGTCATCGTATCACACGTGATCAGCCGGAGACACGACTGTCGGTCATCATGTCACACGTGATCAGCCGCAGACACGACTGTCGGTCATCGTGTCACACGTGATCAGCCGCAGACACGACTGTCGGTCATCGTGTCACACTTGATCAGCCGGTGACACGACTGTCGGTCATCGTGTCACACGTGATCAGCCGCAGACACGACTGTCGGTCATCGTGTCACACGTGATCAGCCGCAGACACGACTGTCGGTCATCGTGTCACACGTGATCAGCCGCAGACACGACTGTCGGTCATCGTGTCACACGTGATCAGCCGCAGACACGACTGTCGGTCATCGTGTCACACTTGATCAGCCGGTGACACGACTGTCGGTCATCGTGTCACACGTGATCAGCCGAAGATCCATTGTGGTCGGCGGCGTGGCAGCTCTGCCGTTGGCGACAACTCTTTGTCGATCAGGCGACACATTTCATTTTCTCGAGAACTGTTTAGAAGGGAGGTCTTTGGATGAATTAAATTAAATAGGTCATGTAAGAAGGAACACCAAGAAACTCGGGTAGATTTCAAAACTTTACTGACCGATTTGGAGGGAGGAATTGAAGGAAGTGATCGGACATTCGCATCCGATTTGGATAGCTGAGGATGTAGGCAGCGTTTTACTGACCTGCCCCGGGACGGGACGTGTTTAGTTAAGGCATATGTATGGCATGCCCTAGATGGTTTACTAACATGCACGCACGCGTCACTAGCCTTTCAAAGATCCTCTGAGACCACTGAGCCAGGGGTGGACTTGTCTCGCTCTGTAGATATTCGAGTCCCCAGTCTCCCAATGTTGGCTGGAGGCCCAACAATCCCGGATTTGAACATGGGATGGCACGGGGCCAGCTCCTAAAATTATTTGCTTCAATAGCTTAGTCATTGCTCAGCCTTCCCCCACACGTTTTCCCCTTTTTGTATTCTCCTTACCCGTGCGTGACCTCGCATAGACGTACTCCCATAGGCCTCAATGCTAAGGTGTAGCCTGGTTGGAGGCGGTGTGTGAGCGGGTCGTTGACCCCAGTGAATGCAAACCAACGCACGTGTGTGCATGTTAATTTACGATGTGTTCTTCCGGGCTCCTAACCCAAATACTGTGTGCACCAGGTCAAGTATTGATGTCAAAATATTGAAGTTTGCGAAAGCTTCGCCTGCAGTCAGTTTGCTGTCACTCGTAGAATGTCAATCCGATTTGGGTACAAGTAAACAAACAAATTTTAACCAGTTTCAGCCAACTGTAGGGAAACCCGTAGCTATGCTAACCATGGAGTCTGTGTTCCCTCTTTCCCTGCTAACACATCAGGAATACTTGACCCTGATCCTCATCTACAGTATGGCACGTAGGTGTTCCGGGCGGGAGAGTGAGGTGGCTGCTTCCTATTCGACCGAATGCCAGTCAAATCGCATAGCAATACGTCAATGTCTACTGCCAGACAATTACACAGCAATGCGTCAATGTCCACTGCCAAGCTGGGAGACACAAATATCGGAGCGATGCGCAAGTCGATTGACGCTTCAGTTTGCGCCCTAATCTTCCGGATGCCGGCCGACGGACTTTTATTCGCGGTCCATTAGCCCGGGGCGCTGACAAATCCCCACCGCATGATAACGACAGGAAAAAGTGTCTCGTGCTCTCCATCGCCGGTGACGTATGGCCTGTCGTGCCGAGATCAACACACTGATCCGGCAGCCTCGCCCGCCGGCGGCCAGGAAAAACGGCGCCAAGCGGAGCCAGAGGCGACGCGAGTGGCGGGAGCATCTTGTATTTTAGCATCCGCAGTTCACATCCTCTACTGGTGAACAATGGAAACGGCGCCAAGCGGAGTCAGAGACTACGTGAATGGCGGGAGATCTTGCATCATGGCATCCACAGCTCACAGCCTCCATCGGCAAGCAAGAGAAACGGCGGCCCGCGGAATCGAAGATGAAGCGAATGGAAGGGGCGCCTTGTATCACAGCACCCACAGCGCACAACGCAGACCGGCTCGAACCCTCCGCACACTCGTAACCTGCACGAGATCAAAATCTCCACGGCAGCGATGCCCGATCACACGGACAGTTGGCAGCGCCGACAGCCCACACTGGTGCACGTGTCTAGTCGACAGGGCGCCCCGGGCCGGCGGAGTTGGCCGGGTGGCGACTTGGTTGGTACAATTAATGTGTATTGCTGAACATTCCACTGTGCTACTTAGTCTTTTGTATTATATTTTGTATTATACTACTTAGTATATTTAATATATTCATGTATGCGAGTCAAGTTACACACAAATTAACCACTTAAAATGAGATTCAAAAGCACTGCTGAACATTGAAAAGTGAGTCACCGCCAGCCAGAGGGGAGCTGAGGGGGCTACAGGCCCTATCGTACCAGAGGGGAGCTGAGGGGGTGACTAGGTCCTATCGTACCAGAGGGGAGCTGAGGGGGTGACTAGGTCCTATCGTACCAGAGGGGAGCTGAGGGGGTGACTAGGTCCTATCGTACCAGAGGGGAGCTGAGGGGGTGACTAGGTCCTATCGTACCAGAGGGGAGCTGAGGGGGTGACTAGGTCCTATCGTACCAGAGGGGAGCTTAGGGGGTGACTAGGTCCTATCGTACCAGAGGGGAGCTGAGGGGGTGACTAGGCCCTATCGTACCAGAGGGGAGCTGAGGGGTGACTAGGTCCTATCGTACCAGAGGGGAGCTGAGGGAGTGACTAGGCCCTATCGTACCAGAGGGGAGCTGAGGGGTGACTATGCCCTATCGTACCAGAGGGGAGCTGAGGGGGTGACTAGGCCCTATCGTACCAGAGGGTCCACATTTCTGCGCGCAAAGCGCGCCGAAATTAACTTTGTTTGCCCGCTGGTGACCAGTAACAGCTGGGGAAGCATTGAGAGGTGGTGGGGTCCCACGAATTGCGTCGGTATTCCGAAAATTGCGCTCAGGTCTCGAAAAATCGTGTTGGGCCCCAACAAATTCTCATCGGGGCCCAACAATTTCCGGTTTGGGCCCCAAATAAAGACAACGGGGCTCAAAAACTCGCACCGGGGCCCGTAAATCGTTCCAACAAAATTGCGCTTCATCCCGAAATGTACATAGCAGGGCCAGAAAAATCGCGCTATGGCACCAAAAACTACTGTTGGGGTCCCTAAAAATTATGGTCGGGGGTCCCAAATAAATACAGCGAGGCACCGAAAAATCTTGCGCGGACCCCAAAAATTGCCGTCCGGGTCAGGGCCTCGAATAAAGGCAGCGTAACATCGAAAGCTCGGGCCGTGGCCGGAAATTCGTACGGATGCCCCAAAATCGCGCTTGGCCCCAAAATTCGCGCTGGAGCCCCAACCAATTGTTGTCATGGCCAAAATAAATGGCAGGGATCCAAAAATTCGGCAAAGGCCCTAAAATCGTGTCAGGGTCCCCTAGAATCGCGCTTAACTCCAAAATTTCCGTCGTGGCCACAGCTACGTACAGCGCGACCTCGAAAACTCGTGCCGCGGCCCCCAAAAAATCCGCGTCGGGCTACCAAAAATAGTTTTGGATGGTAAAATAACTGTCGGGGCATTAATAAGTACAGCAGCCTTCTTTAACCTGAGCTAGATCAATGGCCTTACATGACCTGAGGTTAAAGTTTCACATCGAACGCAAAACGACGAAGGAAAAAGTACTGGAAGCTTCTGGAAACTTCGGCGCGCCGCCAATCTTTCTGTGCGGCGGGAAAACCGTACGGGCCGTGCAAGGCCCCTCATGACGAGGCGGGTAAACCCTGAACAGCATTCGTCATTTTGCTAGCTTCTACGGACATCGGGGGTTTGAGGGCTGGTGCAAAACCCATCCCCTGTCGATTCCATGCCGAGTATGCTGGAGAAACGCCAACCAGCATTTAGTTTGTGACGAGATATGGCGATCGACAACAAATTTGACACCAAGGGGTCAATGGCTGGCCTGTGGTGTGAAGTCAAATATAAAACATTTTGGGAAAAGTAACTAAGAACGCAAATTTTGCCAAAGTTGCTGCTGGGTTGCACACCAAATGCCTATGAATGTGTTCATTAAAGTTATTTCAGTGACGTATCGCTCATGTCGCATTTTGCCACATGACGAGGTACCAGGTCAGCTCAAAGTCGTGACCCAATTTTGGAAAGTTAGAAATTTTGCTAAGTGTTTAGTTTTGTACTTCTCTTGCGTAAAATTGGACGTCAGATTCGAATTCAGCACAAAGAAGTACGACAGACTAGTTTCAAGCCCGAAAATTCTTATCCGAGGTCACATCAGGTCAATGTCTTTTGATAACCTTAGATAGGTCGCCATAAGGTCAATGGCATCGTGCTAGGATATACCCTAAGGGGTCCAAAAGATCAAACATAGTTCTCTCAGTGCTATGAAGTACCCGAAATCGGGAGAAGCAGAGGTTTTGCCTAGAAGTGGCCGGAGGTTACTTCATCCATTGCGGGATAGCTCCGCGACGATGCATAACTTATTTTAAAAATCGCAAAAAAAGCGGAAAGAATGTCCAATGACTATTCGGGAACCCTCCGCCGATATGAGGCGCACGTTTTTGAAAGTTATTCACAAATAAAACGTTAGGGGCGGTTGCATGTCTGCACCATTTGGCGAATATCCGCTCCATTTGCCATTGAGTGTTATGCTGCACAACACTCAAAACGTTTGTCCTATCCAATGTATGTAAAACAACCACGGAATGGCCTAGCACGCTGTAACATTAGAGATTGGAATTGGAAAGCATTTATAATAGAACAGCTCAAGCATTTTATCATTCTTGAGGTATCACTAAATGAAAATAATTGTTTTCTTTCACTGTCTACCCCGGCCTACAAATGAATCATTTTAACACGATATCTGGGCCTAGAGAAATAACTGCTGCTGCCGTACATGGCAGGCAATACCTTATTTGGAACGAGGCGCACGGGTTTACAATCACTACCATGAATTCATGCGGTAGCCATCATCTTTTTGCCGATAATCAAAAAGCATACCAATGCAGTTAAGTATACAAGTGTGTGATCGCTGTCTTCCGTATTTCGGTTCCATGGTCCACACCTGGAAAAAGGATAGATCGTTGGCTACCCGTGCGATATGATAGGTCATGCGTGCGATTCTACGCTCTTGTTACTGAGCGTAGAATACGCTCAGTAACAAGAGCGTATTATAGCTCGAGCTCGAGCTAACAAGAGCGTATCCGAGCTCAGTACTATAGGCTACGCTCTAACACAGCCCGGATTTCATTGTGTGCTCGTGGTAAATGTGTCATATGACTCTTTGGGGGAGGGGGTCATTGGTATAGTTGAGCGAAGTTTGCATCCTTTCTGTATCAACCCACGGTTGTGCCCTTCATAGTAGAAACCGGAATGGGCGGCCCCGCCGTTCGGGACGTGGGAGGCGCTTACCCCACACTTCTAGTATGGTTGATAATTGCACCTATGACGATTCATGGAAAGGTCGAACGAAAATGCATCTCGTCCATGGGTGTAGGAACCAACAGGGTAGGTGTGGAGTCTGCCACTTCTTGCTCATTGGCCAAAATACCACATGATCCATAGCAATCATTTTATCTTTAACATTAGACCAAATGAAGATTACTACAACTAGCAATATTACGTGTACATAATATTGGCCCATTCAGTTATTTCCTGCATACCAATCATTCCATGGTTCCTACACCCATGCTCTCGTCCCGCGCGAGAATCAGCCGGTGGAGCCGGCAATGGAAACCTAGAATATCAGGGGCCGATAACAGGAGACAAAGATTCTCACTTAAAAAAACTTGAAAATGCGAAAATATGTCCCTGTGACAAACTAACGGTCTAACTTGGGTGACTTTATGTTTTGGCGAAAGGCATGGCCCCTAAAATATATTAGACCCCCCCCCCGTCACATCATCCCAGTTGCGCCTCTGGCCGCCACCACCGAGGCACCGACCATGTAGCGCCCATGGCCGCCACCAAGGCACCGACTGCCCAGCTGGTCGGCGCCTCGACAGTCAGCTCCTGTTAGTGTTAGTTATGTAGGAAAGTCCTTATTGGCATGCGAAAGTCTAGCAACCTCTTGTTCGCGATAACTCCAGTCACGAAAGTACCAGTACCTTTTGCTGCCCTGTATTGCACTGCAGCACTACACGATCACACGAGAACTACAGACACCGTACACTACGTTTTCCTCGGAAGGTAAGCCGTGATACTGCCTTTCCTATGAATTTAGAAGTTGAATTTAGTTGGGAAGCGCGCACGCGTAGCAGCGGTCCACTCGCTCAGAGTATTGAAGCCCGACTGGCTGGGGCCGCACGGGCGCTAGTGACTTCGGAAGACCCCCGGTCGCGGATTGGTCAAGGGCCGCAGAACCACACCATGACGTCACATCCATGTCGACGGCCTTCTAGAAGGGGAAGTGGTCTGTTTCTAGTGGCGGTGACGATGTGTTACGTTTACGGTACACTTTTACAATCGCAAGGCTTACGGGATTATATCAATTACGGTTACGGGACAGCCAAACGTATAACTTTATGTGAACACAGTTACATCTAGCATTAACGACGGCGGCGTGGCGCGTCGGTCGGTTAGAGGTCACGGGGCTGGCGCCTCGCTGGCGGGGTGTTAGCCGGAAAGAGGGAGGGGAGGTGCAAAGTCCAACGAACGGCCTCGTTGGGTCGGGCGGTGGCTGCTGACGTAGGCAACAGACAGGCGACGCCAGTCTCGGAGCCGGGTACTTGTTGCGCCATGAACGAAGTGGGTTGGGGCTGAATTTATGGGATCAAGACGCTCAAAAACTAACTCTCTTACAGTTAGTTCCTCCAATAGTTCATCGGCTCCTGAACTACCTTGTGTCGACCCCATGTCACAGAGTTTTGTAAGGTCAGCGCTGTCGAGCTCTCGGCTAAGATCGATGGACGTGATGGACAGCCATATCTGCAACATCAGCGAGACACGGAGCCGTCCACCAAAGACGCTACGTCGGCTGACATGGCCTGCGTGGGGTACTGGGAGAACGCTACGATATTACAAGTGATCAGCTTCACCAGGGCATCCTCCGTCGGCTGACATGGCCTGCGTGGGTACTGGGAGAACGCTACGATATTACAAGTGATCAGCTTCACCAGGGCATCCTCCGTCGGCTGACATGGCCTGCGTGGGTACTGGGAGAACGCTACGATATTACAAGTGATCAGCTTCATCAGGGCATCCTCCGTCGGCTGACATGGCCTACGTGGGTACTGGGAGGACGCTACGATATTGCAAGTGATCAGGGAAGATGTCCGTTATGTGCATACTAGCTTTTCACATATTTCGGACGGAACCGGTAAGATCGAGATTAGCCTAAGACTACTCGGGGTATCACCGTCAGCCATAATCAGCCATAATCCTGCGGCGGTGTCGGGCCGACCAGCAAATCCAGCTTCTCGGAGCCGGTGGTTCTTGGCAGCCGTTCCTTATAACCTCCGATCTACGTGAGCCAGGATAACATGTAACACCCTGTGAGAAAGCCCTGATCATGGGGAACACGAAACATAACTTACATTTACATTTTGGCTGTGGAGAGGGTACCAGATGTCGTATTAAGTCAAGATACAGACCTGCACAAATCCCTGGGAATCGTTAAAAAGAAGGCAGAGTTCGCTTTCCTTCGGCGTTGTACCTCAATAAGTGATGTACATGAATGTGTTTATACAGACGATAGTAGAAGAGGGTCATGATAGGGAAGGTCATGTTGGGTCAGAATCAATGCACAAACATTTTCTTGCCAAGAAGTGCCCAAGAATGCGTACTGCATGCTTATGTCTTTTTTTTCTGTGTGAAGAAGTACCCGGATTTCAATTGTATCCACTCAATGCATAAACACGTTGGAATTAACAAAACCTCACGTGAGTAATATTGACCTCAATTAATAGTTCGAGATTGAAGAGTTGTTCGCCTCGATGAGAGAACACCATGGTAATGAATGTGTTGTTGATATGCATTCAACTACTTCGAATGGCGTCACATCGAAGATTTTGAGGAACTGCAACTGCAGTCACTCACATACAGGAATTCCAGGAACTGCTACTTGACACACCCCAGGTCTATGACCTTTGATCACCTTACTTTGAAATGTGTGCGAGACAAGCTTTTGGGTATTAGGCACTGCTTGACAGATGAGTGAGCAGCGAGGCGCGATATGTCTCTGAAGTTATGTTATTCGGCAACTTGTTCCATACTGAACATTTGGCCAGCCCAGGAGGCCCGTCGGCGTCTCTCCCAGGTACGCCCCATACAGTCTACCTCACAAGGCTACACCCACCAGAGGGCAGAACCGGAACTGAGACCATGATGAGTTCGACTCAGTCCGCTGGTCAGATGTCCACTCGGGGTGTACCGGCGGATCCAGACCAGAGCGTGGTCCCAGACCATCAGTCTGACTCAGCCGTCTGATGACGTGTCCATTCGGAGTGTGCCGATGGATTTATTCCAGAGCGTGGCCTCAGCGTGTCCACCACTGGACTCGTCACGAGACAAACTGGGCCCTCGCCCGCTCTGTGGTGGGCCAGTGCCAATGAACACGGAGTGATAGACATGCTCACTAGATGCAACAGTGCATGTGGGGCCACCACCGCAGCTCCTGCAGCGGCACGTGGGGGCACCACCGCAGCTCCTGCAGCGGGATGTGGGGGCAACACCGCAGCTCCTGCAGCGGCATGTGGGGGCACCACCGCAGCTCCTGCAGCGGCATGTGGGGGCACCACCGCAGCTCCTGCAGCGGGATGTGGGGGCAACACCGCAGCTCCTGCAGCGGCATGTGGGGGCACCACCGCAGCTCCTGCAGCGGCATGTGGGGGCACCACCGCAGCTCCTGTAGCGGCATGTGGGGCCACCACCGCAGCTCCTGCAGCGGCATGTGGGGGCACCACCGCAGCTCCTGTAGCGGCATGTGGGGGCACCACCGCAGCTCCTGTAGCGGCATGTGGGGGCACCACCGCAGCTCCTGTAGCGGCATGTGGGAGCACCACCGCAGCTCCTGTAGCGGCATGTGGGGCCACCACCGCAGCTCCTGCAGCGGCATGTGGGGCCACCACCGCAGCTCCTGTAGCGGCATGTGGGGGCACCACCGCAGCTCCTGTAGCGGCATGTGGGGGCACCACCGCAGCTCCTGCAGCGGCACGTGGGGGTACCACCGCAGCTCCTGCAGCGGCATGTGGGGGCACCACCGCAGCTCCTGTAGCGGCATGTGGGGCCACCACCGCAGCTCCTGTAGCGGCATGTGGGGGCACCACCGCAGCTCCTGTAGCAGCATGTGGGGGCACCATCGCAGCTCCTGTAGCGGCATGTGGGGGCACCACCGCAGCTCCTGTAGCGGCATGTGGGGGCACCACCGCAGCTCCTGTAGCGGTACGCCATCGCTGTCGACTCGGTCTTGGACGATCAAAGCAGGCGTACCGCGGGAGCAACTCGCGACAGAGTCGGAGAGGGGGAGGGCGCCGCTGGAGGACCAGAACAACTCGGGCAAAGTCGGAGAGGGGGAGGGGCGCCGATGAAGGCCGCCGGAGAAAACATGGTAGTCTCCCGGGTGGGGGAGGGGTGTGGAGGGGGACCACCCACCGACCACCCAGCTGCGATGTGCTGACCGCCAATGGCGGAGTGGCAGCCAAGATGATCATCTTGCTCAGGTGGTTTGTCATCGGTACCACAATCTGCACACTCGCCGAACGCAGCGCACTGCCGGCTGTGAACCTCGAGTGCACTCCCACTGTCTTCCGTGGCCTCAGTTGACAGTGTATTTATTGCAAATAATGCAAACTACAATAACACACCCGTAATATCTAGTAAATAGCCTGAGGAAACGAAGTCATTTTCCCGCGTGTTTAACGTGGAACACAGCACTGGCACACACGACTCCGTCGGCCCTCTACACGCGCTAGTATACGCCTATCCTACCCTCCTGGAGCGTTGCTACAACGGCAAAACTCAATACCACCAGAAACTACCACCACGCCCCTCTCTCTCTGACAGCAATCCTACTGCGGGAGCCACAGCTCTCCTGACCCACAACATTATCTTGGCTCGCTGGCTGATCTGCACTGCCCTCACATGCCACTCCCCCCACCCCACCCCACCCCACCTCGCCTCCGTCCCCCAAAGATGACCCGTCTGTCCGCTATTATCGGCGCTGCTCAGACAGCAGTGCTCGCTATCTCCCCCCCCTCGTCCTCCGCGTCCTCAGGCCCTCACCACCTCCCGCAGAGGGGCGGCAGAATGGCTGACACAGAGAGATGAGCAGGGCGTCGGCTGCGGCGTCCTTGGTGTCCTGGCGCCGGGCGCAGGCCGACGTTAGCCCGGGGGAGGTCTGGCCAGAGAGATGGTAGACCCAGGGGAGGTCTGGCCGGAGAGATGGTAGACCCAGGGGAGGTCTGGCCGGAGAGATGGTAGACCCAGGGGAGGTCTGGCCGGAGAGATGGTAGACCCAGGGGAGGTCTGGCTGGAGAGATGGTAGACCCAGGGGAGGTCTAGCCGGAGAGATGGTAGACCCAGGGGAGGTCTGGCCGGAGAGATGGTAGACCCAGGGGAGGTCTGGCCGGAGAGATGGTAGACCCAGGGGAGGTCTGGCCAGAGAGATGGTAGACCCAGGGGAGGTCTGGCCAGAGAGATGGTAGACCCAGGGGAGGTCTGGCCAGAGAGATGGTAGACCCAGGGGAGGTCTGGCCAGAGAGATGGTAGACCCAGGGGAGGTCTGGCCGGAGAGATGGTAGACCCAGGGGAGGTCTGGCCAGAGAGATGGTAGACCCAGGGGAGGTCTGGCCAGAGAGATGGTAGACCCAGGGGAGGTCTGGCCGGAGAGATGGTAGACCCAGGGGAGGTCTGGCCAGAGAGATGGTAGACCCAGGGGAGGTCTGGCCGGAGAGATGGTAGACCCAGGGGAGGTCTGGCCGGAGAGATGGTAGGCCCAGGGGAGGTCTGGCCGGAGAGATGGTAGGCCCGGGGGAGGTCTGGACGGAGAGATGGTAGGCCCGGGGGAGGTCTGGACGGAGAGATGGTAGACCCAGGGGAGGTCTGGCCGGAGAGATGGTAGGCCCAGGGGAGGTCTGGCCGGAGAGATGGTAGACCCAGGGGAGGTCTGGCCAGAGAGATGGTAGACCCAGGGGAGGTCTGGCCGGAGAGATGGTAGACCCAGGGGAGGTCTGGCCGGAGAGATGGTAGGCCCAGGGGACGTCTGGACGGCGGGATGGTGCGAAATTGGCAGTGCTGTCTCACGCTGGTATAACACGGATGTGCGCAGTGACTGCAGCTGCAGTTCCTGTATGTGGATGACTGCAGCTGCAGTTCCTGTGTGTGGATGACTGCAGTTGCAGTTCCTGTATGTCAGTGACTGCAGTTGTTCGACATACACCGTTCCACCCACATCGTTTGTAGCCTGATCAATTTTTCCTTCTGCAAATTGGGGACGAATAGTCTTGGGGTAAGTTGCTCGTCTCACCATCGAAAGATTGTGAGTTTGAGTCTCACCTGTCGCTACTCTTCGCCCGCTGCCAATCGGCGTGAGAGATTGGCGACGCTACATGACTCAACGGTCGATGTGTCGTAAAAACCGATAACCAACCTTCTGCAAATTGACTCAGTTTTCATTCACATTTTGGTAGCATGAAGCCTTAGTCATTATCCGTGCATACATTTGACTCGCCGATTCGTGAAGCATAGAAAGCAGAATAAATGAAAATGTCCTTGGAGTTGTACTTTCAGCGATGTTCAACTCTCGGGCTGTTCAACCTCCTCACCATGTTGCACAGCTCTGAGGAATGTTGTAGATAGTATTGCCGAGCTTGCCCAGCCTGCCGCGGTGTGGGTGATATCGGCTGTTGCTGTGTGTTGTGATAAGTGATCTGTGTATGCTGCCTTATGATCCGTGACGGTGTTTGTGTGTGCTGTTTAAGACTAAGCTGTAGCGCAAGGAGCATCGAGCTGAGCATAGCAGACGAGAAAGGAATAGTAGAGTTGACTTGAGGAGAGTCGACGGCAGAGATGAAAAGTGTTCCCAGCCTGTCGCCTACAAAACATCAGACCCGCCGAGCTGTCACAGGTAGCATTAAACATTATTCAGTTTTGTCTTCATGCAGTGTCAAACGCATCTCATCTTCTGTCCTGGTGGATAGATATCATACACTCAACCGGCTTATGTGACATTGCAATGCATTATTACGATAGTTACTGGAGCGTAGGCACATCATCATCGCACGGCCTTTCATTCAAGCCTGACGCAAGCTTTGATGAACCACGTGCATAATCTCCGTTTGCCGCATGCATGACAAACTAGGATTACTGTTAAAATTATTTAATTTATCAGTGACATGCCACGTGCAAAAAAATCGAGACATCGACAGTCAACAGCATTGTTAAATCATGATTACACAGAGCATGTACTGTGCATGGCCACCATCAGATCAGCTTGGAAATACAACAACTGATCAGCATGTTCAAAAGTTGGGGGAAGTGCACTATGCAGTTTCGTACCACGCATTACAGTAATAAGAGTAGTTAGATGTTGATCCAAGATATCAATCATGCAGGGTAGTGCACATGCAGCATACTAAAACCATGGGACACTGTGCAACATATCGAAACTGGCATGCAGCTGGAAGGTACTTGTTTACCACAATATTTGTTAGGGGCTCGCCCCGTTCATGAGCCACCTTTTCAATATTCACCATTAGCCGTCGGGTTCTGTGGAAATAATACATTTGTGAGTGATTCTGCCAGCTGTCATCACTTCGTGGTGGTTCGTTCCTTCATGATTGCTGGTCACAGTAAGGAGGCTGAACAAAAATTTTACTGGAACTTTTCAGTTGGATATGCTCACAACCATGCATCCCTCAACCAGGGGTGAAAAAAATGCTGAAGCTGTCACCGACGAACCTGTGAGCTGTCTCAAATTCTTTGCATATATGGTTAATAAAACAAGTTCCTCCCCCGCTTGCTTCGCCGCGTTGAAAAAAGCATGTTTGATCCTCATTGCAGTTTATACATATTTCAGCTAGAAATTGGAGAGTTGCACTTTTATGTTTCGAATCGTGAGTTTTGTCACCATTAAATCCACGAAATATATTAGGGGGGGGGGGCCGCCGGTGGAGGCGGCAGGAAGAAGCTATTTACCCCGGTTACCAGTTCGAACTACGCAGTTTTCACTCATGGCTGCCATAAGGCTGCCCGGTTGGCACAGTAGCGAGCTAACCTAATAAGCGGACCGTTCCGACACGACATGTCACACTTCAATGTTCCCTAAACGTTATCGTCCAGGTTGAGCTGGTTATCTAGCAAATGGGAAGAAGACAGAAAACGGTGGGTGTGGAGCGTCTGTTCTCAACGTTCTCAAAATGGTGTGGTATAACTTGGATTTTCCCGTGCACTAACGTGCACGTTCCTGGAGTGCAAGAATAATTTAAGGGCAGACTTGAGCTAGACTGGGTCGTGGAGTCCTACTTTTTGTGTTATTTGTGGCTAATCATTTGAGGCCACATTGCGTCGCCTGCCTCTCAACTTGGCAGGAAGGGAGGGCACCACCGAGAATCGGACACCGCACCTCTTGTTTCCCAGACATCCAGTTTGCGAATGAGCTACCGACGCCCTGGCGTCCCACTTTGCATTTACTGAACACGCGCGTGCTACTCCTTATACGCATATATTGCGCACTTAGCAGATGCCGTGCTTTTGTGGCGCGTGATGACAGTGCCAGCCAACGACTGGCGCAGGCTTGTCGAGTGTCGCGTAAAGTTGAACCCGGCTTGGCGCTGAACGGCCCGAATCACATCATCGGCCTGGCACGGGTCCGGGCCGTTCCAGCGCACTACCAGCTCTTTCGCCGCGTTGACGTGGTCGAGCTGACGGTGCATGCCGAACACTTCCTGCACTGCACTCCCCATACTTTCCACGACACTCTCAGTGGGGAAGATGAGCCACAGTCTGGTTACCAGGTCCACGTATGGGCCAAGACTGGGCGTACTGTCGCGGCTCTCCCACAGTACCTTGAGCAGCTGCTGGTTGCACCCATTCGCGCAGCGCGGCTCATGCAACACCTTGTAGCCTGCGGTCGCGGATTCGAGGGACAAGCGGCACGACGCGGCACGACGCGGCGGGCCACCAGGCGACTGGCAGCACGCTGGATGGTGCCGGCACTGGCGTCACTGGCGGCCCTGATGCGCTCCACATCGGCCACCTCCCTGATGTCGAGCATGGCGTCCATCAGGCTCTGGTTGTCTGTGCCCATTCTTGAGCCGGTCGCATTCAAACCACCTCGCCTGTGCCTCAATTGCCTGGCCAAGCTACGACAGAAGGCCGTGGCATCCTTCGTCTGTGAACGAATGGTAGAGCCTGAATTAGCTACACACGATAAGTATAAAACAATACGGCCTGGTTATTTTGGAAAGGCAATCAATTCGAAGAACTTTGGCAGGAAAAGGTCACGGTGGAATAATAGCGGAACGAAACAACTACTCAGCCATCTATCACAGTATGCTCATTTATCATATGCATGTGCAAACACATGGAAAGCATCGTTCGTGGCAAGACGGGAAAAAACGTGTGGTGATAGAAAAAGTTAGCCTTGGCAGTCACCACCTGCCATAGCATTTTATAAAAGGTGATCTTACTTGGAAAAACGAACATACATGGCCCAAAAATGCATTCACCAATGAGCCAGGCCCCTCATCTAGACTAACCTAGGGTAGATCTGTAGCAGCGAGCGATATATTATTTGTATATCGTTGAACTACTTAATGTTGCAAACAAAACAAAGAAAACCTACAATGACAAATCAAGAAATGAACAGAACATACACAGAGGCCCTTGGCATTGCGGATGCGAGACGGCTGATTGTACACGTGGGCGACGACGTGGGCTGAAGACCGGCTTTTACATACTGGTTACGCGCAATACCAATGCTAGAAATACTCAGGATAGACGCAAATAGTTACATTTCAAGGACAGCTCTTAGGAGTAAAATAGCACTGCTCACCACTGTTTTGTCGCACGGCGAGAAGCTCGACAGAGTTGGCCATCTGGTATCCATATCGGCCAACTCAATCATGTCTGCCACGGAGACGTCGCCGCGGGTGGGGACCTCTAGGATGTCAGCCATTTCACGGATGGTGCAGATGGTGTGTCCGAAGCCGGCCACGTACTGCCACGGCAGGTTCTGCACCTGCTGCTGTATCCGGCTTCCACTGGCCAGCACCTTGTACACGTCGATTAAGGCGGCTACTCGTGCCAGGAAGTCTCCATCTGTGAATGCACAGAACACTAATTATTTTAACTGCTTATATAGTGAGGAATTTCACAAACATGGTAGACAGGACTCCTATGACGAAAACATACGAAGATTGTTGTTTTATCGTGATGAGCTCAATGATCCCACGCTTAGTTCTTTAAGCGCCTTGAGGCCTCACATTTGAAGTCCAAGATACCGCAGATAAACTTGACGGCAGCGAAAACAATACAGTGATGCGTACCACGCATGCTTCACACCATGAACTTCGATATCATGTATGCAAAAATGGGGAAATACTTCTATTACGATGCAAACATTCTAACTTAACTGACCTCTCAGCGCCCTCAAGTCGGCTTCCAGTTCGTTGCGGACGCCGCCTCTCTGCTCCGTGGCGATACGCCCCTTCAGCACGCGCGTCATCGCTGGGATGTTGGTTTGAAACGTGCTCAGGACATCCGCCGCGTAGGGGGCGAAGCGCGTTTCGGACCACAGCTTTGGCCTGAGCACGCGGTGGCCAAGCTGTGTTCCGGCCTCCAACAGGCTTTCCAGCCCACTGCCGTGGGAGAAGCGCTTGGTGGCACGGGTCACGATAGCGATGGTGGCATCCACCCAGCGGCACGTCGAGTCGCGGCGAGCGTCCCCGTCGGCCAAATTGACCAGGTGCGACCCGTCCCACACACACGGCACGCACGCAGCAGACGTCAGCCGGTTTTCATTTTGACAGTTCATCACCCTGAACAGCTTGCCGGGTACACCATTGTGGTGCACCTGGCCATCTGCTGCAATTGCAGACAGCTGCTCGGTGCATGCGATGCCGATTCCGGCTAAGGTAGATCGCAGCTGCCGAGCATGCCCGTCGCCGTCGAGGTCCTTGACGACGGGCGCCCCAAGCACGAAGCTTTGTAGCATGTGCCCTACGGGAGCATCGGGCACGATCGTCGTGATAGCAGTGATGTCGATCGTCCTGTGGTTGATGGTAAGTTTGTCAGCCATCAGTGCGACACACGGCTGGCTTCTGACGTGATCAGCCAGCTTCCGAATGATCTCCGCCGTGAACAGTTCTCGCACTTGCATCATAAACATTTTCGAGTGATTAACATCACCCACGTTCACTCCATTCATATGTTGGAGGACGATAAGTTCTTCGAACACGGTATGTGCCAACGACTTTTTCAGGACGTAGTATGCCGTCCTCAGCACTCGCATGGCGACACTTCCGGCTTCTTTTTCTCGAGCTGAGGCCTGTCGAGACTTCTCCTCGGACGCTTTCCGGGATCGAGCATGTCGCTCGCTGTCGAAGTGCCTCCTCACGGCGTCCTTCAGCCTTCTGAAGGCCAGTGGCAAATGCTCGGCGTATGTGAACGCAGTGCCTTTGCTAAAGTTGTATGAGAACACACCTGCAGCGCTTTGGTGGGTCCCCGACGCGCCCTTCGTACAAACGGAGCAGTAGAAGCCATCCGTCGCCTCAGCCGTCTTTAAAAGTCCTTCACAGGCTACACGCAGATCATCGACGCCTCTGGCAGATCTGATGGCGGCGTCGACGTTGCTGGGTAGCTGAGGATTGGTCGAGGCCACCGCACCTGAACTTCCCATCAGTCGAAACATTCTGGTGGTGTCCCTCTCCAACGCCGATACCCTCGTCTCCAGCCCGCAGCTCGGTTCAGTGGACGACGACACTGAAATAGAAACACGCTATATTAATAATTTGTTCTATGGTTAACGGGCGTTTACACAGCTGTGATGCCATAGGCGGCACAAACTCCCGCATATTTAAAAAAGGCAACCACATATCACTTTTTGTTCATACCCGAGTGGCACATAAATGAACAGAACAGGAATCAAGTGACGTCTGATGCAGTCCAATGTTTTTTGTTAATGTTAAATGTCGGCTAACACCAGCGATATCTATGATTTGGTCAAGACGGACATTTAAAGTTGTAGTGCGCCATGAAGCATAGTGTTTCTATCTTGATCAGAATTCATCCCTCTCTCCTCCCGAAAAAAATACCATGAAGGTTCGGTCACATGGCACCGGCGTCCTTCACATCTGTCCAGGCACCCCTAGTGTTGGCCCAGATGTCTTTCATATCTTTCCATGCACCCCTCGCGTCGGCCCAGATGTCCTTCACTTCGGTGTAAGTGCCCTTCAAATCAGTTTTGATACTCTCCATGTCGGCCCTCTTTTTGGGACTCTTCGAGTTCCACGGGAGGGGCCATGGCCCCATACACCTTCCCTGTCCATAAGCGCCATAGCCGCAAAACGAACTTGAGAAACGCTATGGCCGCAACTTTAACACTAGCCGTGCAAACATCCAAGTTGCATATCATCAACATTGACGTACGAAATCGCATTACTTCGTGGCCAGGGCCTGAGGATACCGATGACGACATGGTGGCTGGCTGCACTCCAATACTGATCTATTTGAACTGACCTTCAGGGTCAACCAAGAATTACACCAAAATGTTCTAAGTGCCACTCCAAGTTCAGGGATTGAGCTACATCAGAGACCAAACGCTAGTGCGGGGATCAAATTGATACGCGTACTGCGAGGGGCAGGAAATTATGCCACACTGCGAGGGTTAAGGATATTGTCAGCTTCCGTTGTCATGCCAAACGATCAAGTATATACTGGTATAAACATACTGGAATTATTCGCCTCTTTTAGCTGCTACACCTTTTCGTTGATAATGTGGTGGTGGTGGACTTGTGCTTTAGGGCGCGTCGACTGCATTGGTCATTTTGCGCCCATTCGTTGATAATGGTTACGTCACATTTGTAACGCCATTTTGAACGCCTGGTGCCACATTTGTATGTCGAAAGATTATGAGAGGCATTATCAACGTTTTCAAATTATAGATACTGAAGGCAATAACGTTGCCAGCTTGCGCGCGGGCAAGGATGGTAGCGAAAATCGATTACGAAAATACTTATATGTATTGCTTCGCAATTTCACTAATATTGCTCCTGCCCAAACTTGACCAAATTAACCGTAAGCCATAAACTCCCACGCCACACGACGAAGCATCATGATGCCCTGTAGGCGCCCTCGAAATTATCTGGAGCGCTCTCTGAGTGCCTAATGGGTGCTTTCGGAGCGCCCTTCTCATGCCCCGGGGCTAGGGCTTTTGTGTGGCATAAGATATGCATGACACTCGCACTACAGTAGATCATCTTGGTGTTACTGTCATTAAATACATTGGTGAGTCCCTTATTAACCCGCCCCCTCTCGGGGGTTGATATGCGCCCCCCGTAAGGTTTACCGCGGATAGTGAAAGAACGGCGCGCTACCTCGCGCCGAAATTTGGCGTCCCCTTCTCCACATCAATTTGGAATGTTGTGTGATAATTTTAAGGTCAGGTCATCTAGGGTCAACGAGTTAGTGAAGGTCAAGTGAGGTCATCTCCAGAAAAGTTTAACCAGTCGTCACGTTTTAACGGATAAAGATGTTTGAATGAAACTTTCAGCGTTTGCTTATCTTTAGGGATGGAACAAAACGTACCAGAGGAATATTTGATTTTTATCGTTTTTGATGACATTAGTTTTCCATTTTCGCCCACAAGAAATAAAATCGAATATTCTGGCTAAGTAAGCATTTTTATGAGAGCAAGTAGACTTCAAACAACGTTTTGCAGTCCGCTATACCCATTAGAAAAAGAAAAATGCAAGACAATTGAAAACTTGAAATTTTGAAATTTCAACAAACAAAAAGAAACCCTTGATTTTTGTGTGGACACACATTTTAGGGCCATGGTCGATGCCGCCTTCCATTTCTCATTCTAAATAAATTTGTTTTTCAAATATCCGCCAAAATGAACCCCGGGACACCTGATGCGTGTGCATGTCCAGTGGCAAAGAATGCTGCAAATGCATAACACATTTATATGACCCTTAATTAGTGAATATTAATTACCTCCGGCAGTAGTTTCTTGTCGACTAGTGGTCTTATCAAATTCGGCTCTTTCACGTGATGCCTTCTGGACTGGTTCAAGGTGGGCATCAGCAGCCTCCATGACTGAATCATCTGCACCAGGTGCTTCCTCAGCCTGAGTGCCAATGCATTCCATGGCTGAATCTGCAGGAGATAATGAGCACTGTAACACACAATGTTGGCAATGGATCACACCACATCCTCTTGTCCTGTCAAATATCACACAATTCACAGAACATGGCAAGGATGGAAATGGATGTTTGGTCCTCTGATATGAGTGAAACCTTCGCACTATTTTTAAAGCTATTTTTGTTAAAATAAAATGTTCATTTTTAGGCCTTTTCCTGGTATGTTCCAATCTTTCGAAAATTAAGACAACTATTTGGCATAACCTGTAATGTACTCCACCATACATATTGTTCAAGAGCATGCTATGAACCATAACTGATATGCATACTTCAAATGGGATTCAAATAAGTGCATTCTGATGGGAATTTGCATCATTCATTGAATAAATTGGAATTCCAGGGGAAATTGAATTGGTGAAGACCAGGCAGCTTGAGGCAGATGCTAACGAAAGGGAACTTGATGCAAGATTGGGTTATTCCCCAAAACAGGTTGAAAAATACATGCTTTTTATTGATTTTTCAGTCTTCAGAAGTGATGGTTGAAAAAAAGATTTGGGACCTCATGAAAGCATGGATGTATCCCCAGCTGGAGTAGTTCGAAAATGTCTGGCTTCAATGAGATATGCAACAAAGCAGAATGAACCATGAATTCCTTCTCAAATGAACACAGAAATAGCATATCATCTTCTTGAATACATTATTGCAAAAAATAGTTGGACAGGTTAGGAACAATCCATGTCATCCTGTAGATATTCAGTGTAACAGAGAAAATGTCAGCATTAACATTTTGGTACATGCTTGATGCAAACATAAAATTGAGTTCAAATAAGCTCCAGATTGCATACATATGCATCAGCTCTTTGTCATGGTGCAACAAAATCACTCCAACATTGTACCAGTCTCAAAGCAAGGTTACTGTATACATTGTTTTCCTCCATACTGGCAGGTAGCTACAAATGCTCAGCATAACATTTTGTCTAAAATATGCTGACCATTGCCTGCTGACAATGATTGCTGGACTAGTTGGGTGGTGCACGCCAAACATAGTTCAGGACAAGATTCATAAACAATTATACTATTTGTGGAGTACCCTGGTGTCATTCATAAATTATTCCATTTTAAGTAGAATCCAAAGATCAAAGGCTCAGTGTTAAGAATGCAGCAAACCAGTGGAGCCAGATTGAAAATCACACATCTGCTCATACAGGTCTGATATAGTGGGATGCAGTGTTCAAATTTGGAGGCCTGTTCCATGTTGGCCAGCTCTACTAAATTTCAGCACAATGATGTCCTAGTACTTCACTACAAGGCTGCAGGCAATCCAAATATAGACAATTGCATCAACTTGCTTCCATATTTGTTGACCTTCATTCCTATGAAAGCAACGAGCATGTATGCACACCCTCATCTGAAACACTAACAGCATTATTCAGAAGCAGGGATGGATTTAAACCAAAACCAAAGCAAGGCTTTGAGTGAGGTAATATATCACACAAATAATGCAGAAAAGTAACCAAGCCTAACATTGCCTCACCTCCCTTTCAAGAAAAGAAATTACAAAAAAGCATTTTAAAGAATCACCAAAATCACAAAATATTTCAACTAAAGAGCATAACCTAACATAGCCAATTCCAGACAGCAAATAAAAGATAGAAAATTGGTTTATAAATCTTAATTTCCAACCTAAAAAACCTAACTAACCATCTGGTTTTATTGATACAGTAAAATATGTGCAAAACTTGTGTTAAGTACCTTAAACCACAACAATACCAAAATATTGTTGGTATATTGTGCTTTAAGGTGGTCAGAAGACTAGTTTTACCCATATTTTTCCTCCATAAAGCAAAGAAATGGGTTAGGCTTCTAAACTGTTTTTTTACAAAGAATACTCCAACAGTTTTTAAATTGCCCATTTTCTTCCCAAAAGCATAACTTACAGCAAAAGCCTAACCTAACCTAACTTGATGAAAACTAACCCTTTTGTAAGTGTTATGAAATAAAATGTGTGTAAAAGTCTTGTGGTTACCTTAAACTGCAATAATACTAGTTTGGTTAGGTTAGTTTTGGTTTCATGAGCTGGAAGTGTTTAAAATAATCAACAAAATCCTCAAAACAAAATAGGATTTTTTCTTCTTCAAAGCATGTTATGTTAGGTTTCATTGGGTTGTATTAAGTTTTTATAAGTTGGGTAATTTGAAGAAAACAAATTGTTTCAATTGTGCAGTTCCTCTTTTTGATTTTTTTTTATTCAAGGGGAGGTCAGGTTATGTTTAATTATATTTATATTTTTTTAAGCATTCACTTTTTTACTGTTAGCTGACTTAAAGCTTCTTTTTAGTGTTATTTTGTTTCCAAACTGAAAAATAAGCATTTGCACAGAGAATGGGTAGTCCCATCATCTTGGTAACCTTCACAAATATTGCACTGAAGGTCCAATATTTGTTTTGTAAAACACCTTCTAA